>JAECUM010001554.1:194427-322883 GCA_016617855.1 Megalonaias nervosa
CCCCCCCCCCCCCTTCCATCATGTCGTTACAACGGTACTGTAGTAGTGTACTGTATTATTCGGTAACCTTGAAGTCCTGAGAAGAAGTTGCTGTATCAATAACATTATTTATAAAGTCTTTACACTTAATTATAATCATGAAACTCGATAAAACCTTTGATCTTCGTTCCGTTTTGAACATAGAGCTGACGAACGGCTCCCAAAATGCGAATCCCCGACATCATGCTAGCAGCCGGCAAACTTTGCTATCTCGACAAGTCACGGAGGAGTCACGTTCGATACAAATATCTCGTGCAATGAATTTAGCAAATTTTCTCGCTGATGCGTGCATTCAGTCGGCTTGTTTCATTTAAAGGGTTTAGTTTTATTTTTTGGGTTCCCCATTATTAACTATAAATCAGTTTTAAGTGAACGACTTGCAGAAAAAGATAGAGTCACGTGACAGAGTAGTAAATCCTTGTATCAACATGGCGGCCTTGTCGAGTAGCAGGTTATCAGCAGCTCTCCAAAGTCAAGCAAAATTTTGTAGGTTTTAAAGTTCCAAAGGGAATATTGATGAAAAGGATTACATGTATCGATCAATCAGTTGTATTATTTACAAGTTTCTTGGTATTCTGTCAGTATCTATTAGAATTTATTGAGCGTTATATATCTTGACCCTGAATTTACCAGCGGAATATGTACTGTATTGTTACTCCACAGCAGTATACTATCATACTCAAGTGAGCTTGATGTTCATACCTGGCAGCTTTATGGGCAGTGGTGGTAGCGGTAGGGTTAGAGATTCGAAAACTATTTGTTATGGTCCTAAGGATGACCAGCGTGCGTCTCATATAAATAAGCGACATTGTACAATGGGGATATTTACACGAATGCCTGGAGTCATATGTTTTGACGAATTTTACAGCGAGCACTTTCTTGATATCACATATATGCTCCATTCATTGTGATATCTCTTATTACATTTGAAACATTCAATTTTAGTAAAGTAAACTTCTGGATAGGCAAAATGCTTGCATGGAGCAAAGGTCACCCAAACAGGCCAGTCACTGAAACGGGTCGGTTGACAACACCTCTATCAGGATTTTTGGAATATGTATTTTTTGACTTAGGAAGAAAACATGAGATTTCATTTTAAATCTTTGAAGTTCTGATTTCACAGAAAACACTATTTATCTGATGCCATAATATCGTTTTTGAAGTGGCAAACATTCCAATTATTGTGGCATTTTAATATATTTTGACACATCAAGCCAGTTGGAATAATGAAAAAAATGTGCATGTTACCCACATATTGCATTAAGTAATACTAAATTAGGCAAATGAATAGACAACAAAGTATTTAAACTGTAAATGAATGGAATCAATGTGAAATAAATTGACCATAACATTTTTTGCATTGTTTTCCCAGTTCTTTTCCCAGTGTTCTCTTCAACTTAAAAGTTGCTTATTTTGTTTATTGTTAATATTTTGTTAATTCAAAACAAACAGTATATGTTGATTTCTAATATCTTTTGGAGGATGTTGTCATAAAATTTATAGACTTTTGAATATTTGAATATTTTTTAAATTTTATTTCCATCATATAGGTAATACTTTTCAGGCTATGCTTCATAAAAAGAAGATAGATTTGATCCTACATACTTACATCAAAGAGACAGACAAATGAGCAGACAGATCTTTTAAGGAATGCATTAATTATATAGAAATACACTATACAGATGGATACTTTATTGACTGGTACATCATCATCAGTCCTTAAAATGCTGAAAATAGGCTTGTTGAATTATATATTGAACATATTCAACACCAGCAAATTAATGTTTAATCTTAATATTTCTTGTATGTTCATGAGTACCAAGTTGTCCAATTGTATTTGAATCATGTCATCATAGCATAGTTGATACAAGCACTTGAAGAAGACAATCAGTGAGACACATGTACAGTGGGTTACTATTGTAGGTGATTTTGTGAAGGGGATATTGAAGAAAAAAACAACCAAGATCACAAGTAGTAAGTGTATGCAATTTGCGTTTAATTTTACTTAACAATCTTTCCTAGAGCCAGATTTTACTGCTGTCAAGAACAGGACAACATGCTTATGTGTTTTTAATATCATAACAAATGCAGCAGTGAGAGCAGAAGTATGAAATACTCATATGCTTCCACTGATAAAAAATTTAGGCATGACACGAGACTAAGAATGGGAAGTATATATTCCCTCATACTCTTGGCATGCATAGAACCAGATGAACCTTGGCAGAAAGTTTGTGTATTGTGTCACTTGTTTTCGCACTGCACATAAAATGCTTTTGCATGTTACACTGTTTTACATGAGATCTGCAACTAGTTTATCACCATCCATGCCAACCATTACTCTTTTGGCATAATCTTTATGCCTTTTTTCACCAAATTATGTCTTCAGCGAGGACACATATGGATTACGCTTTATTGCTACATTAAAATATAAAATAAAAAGAAAGCAAGAAAAGTTGTTTTTGTCAATTTATTAATATCATCTCTTTAATTCCACTCATATAAATTTGAGAATACAGCAAAACCTGTCTTGAGAGACCACCTGTTTTGGGAGACCAGAATCTCCATGCACAGATTTATTGATTATATAGTGTTAGGCCCTGTTATGAGAGACCACCTGTCTTGAGAGACCATTATTTTTTGGCAGAAGGGGTGGTCTCTCAAGACAGGTTCTACTGTATTCTTAAAAAGGTGACTACTACATAAGAAAAGCTCAAGAGTCCTTTCCTTGTTTGCTATCTATAACAACTGTATATGACCCATTTAGAAAAAACTGATTTCTTCAAAAATGAATTTTGCCTAGCAGATTCATCTTGTTGATCAGCTAGTCATTTAGTGAACCAATCTCAATTTTTAAAAAAAATGGTGCAAGATGTTAAGGGAAACACTTGACGGTGTGAGTTGTGGATGTTATATGACAGAAAATGTTAGAGCAGACAGATCTTTTCAAACTTCAGAACATTTCAGATCAGAAAAAGTGACAAATCAATACCACTTTACAAACTTATAAAGAAGAATATGAGAGTAATGTAATACAACACTCTGAGACTGAACACCTGACCATGATCATTTCAGAATTCCAGCTCACAATCATTCAGTGAAAGTTACACATGTAGACTAGTTGAAGTGAGTGCAGAATATAAATACTTTTTCAGTATATTTTGTGTTTGTATTCTGGTTCTAATCTGTATGGATTTTTCCCTTCGTGACAACAATTTTGAAAAGCTGCAGAACCAGGTTAGTCGTAAAAATGTACGGGCTGTAATTGTGGGTTTACTATAAACACCAAAATACACTGAAAAACTGAAATACACATGTATTTATATGTTCTCATTGTACATATCGGTAGACACAAAGGAATTATGATTTGTTTTTGTTTGATTAGTAATATAGAGCATATTTGAGTGATTTTGATAAGAATTATTGACTTTTCTCCTAGTTATAGCACTCGTCAATTGGTCGTACTTTAATGGACAGGTATCATAAATGGCTGATATTTCTGCTCGGGAATGGAGGTGGTATGATAAAGACTGATCGTTCCGAAACTGAGGTAATCTCCAGAATGGATGTAAGTCGGTTTAATTTATATTATTCAAAAGTTGAAGTAAATATATAATATAATATATATAATACAATGTTGGTGAATACTTTTGATTATTTTCACTTTCATTCTGTGCATGTATTACTACGATTATCTGTTTATCATATCTCAGATCAAGTACAAGTTAGTGACGTCATTACATGAATTCAGCTATAAATAGGAAAAAAGTAAATAATTCATATCAAAATCACATAAATCATATTTTGTTTTTCTTTATATTATTATTTAAAGAAAATCATAATTTCTGTGTGCACATTGATATATGCACCAATTGCATGTAAATACATGTATATTTTGATGTTATTCTGGTGTATTTTGGTTTTTCAGTGTATTTCAGTGTTTATAGTAACTGGCAATTCTGGCATATAATATATAGATTAGACTTTTTCACGCTCAAATTACGCTTTTTTGCGAAATATAATAACAATAATTATGCTAATAGCTCTTGTGGGGTTGGCATATATGTATCACACTTCATTATATCCATAGCTCATGGAAATTGTATGTTTATAATAAAAATCACAAAAAAAACCCCTTAATTTAGCAGTTTTAAAGATTTTCTTTTTATCAGAATTTAGGTTTGGGGAGGGTTTTTTTCTCATGAGCTAAAAGAATTAACCTGGAAAAAATCATGATGGTATGATAAGAAATTCATTTACTTGTAAGCAGAAACTATTAGACTTAGCAAGGAAACATATTTTTAAGATGCATTTGACAGTATAGGTATGCAGAACATCAGTCTCTTGAATATATACTGTTTAAAACTATTTGTATATCAGCACATTCAGGACTGGGAATTTTTTCAGAATATTCTATACTTTTGGACTTGTGAAAGAACATTTATTTGGGATTTAATTCTCAATACTGTAAATTCCTCTAAAATGTTTATTTTTTATCTTAGAAAATTAAAATATTTGTTAATTTTACTAAACTTGTTTGGATAGAGCATTCTCCTCGGATGCGGGAGGTCGTGGGTTCGAACCCCGGCTGAGTCATACCAAAGACTTTAAAAATGGAACTAACAGCTGCCTCGCTTGGCGCTCAGCATTAAGAGGTTATGTTAGGACTGGTCAGCCTGGTGTCAGGATAATGTGACTGGGTGGGACATCATGCCACATGTCTGCGGCATGATGCCCCAGTGCTAGACATCACTATAAACTGTCACACTGCAGACATCGTAGCGATATGACTGAAAATTTTTTAAAGCTACGTTAAAAATCTAAATCACATACACACAGTATGACTGAAAAATTGTTAAAGCTGTGTTAAAAATCCATATCACACACACACTGAACTTGTTGGTTTTGCTTCATTCTGTTACTTAGTTTCAGATGAAAGAATCATGACCATGATCACTTAAATACATGTACATCTTGTGCAAAATCATTATGTGCAGTGTCACAAGGATTGACCAGGTAGGTGATAGATCAACCTAGCTGGAAAATAAAATTTTGATCTGGTACACAATTTACATCAAACAAATATTTTCTTCAAATGGTTGACACATGCACTAAATACTACTACTGGAATGATACACTGGATTGTAATTGAAATTTTTTAGTTTTTCTGTTTGTGACTTCTTTTAATGAAATGGCAACATACTGACTATTCAGCAGTATATGTTATCTTGTACACATAAGAAACATGAACTATAATATTATTTTGTTAACATAATAGATATGAAACTTGTCAGTTCACTTTGACAAATAAAAAACTGTTCTGTTTACTTAATGAACATGAAATTGTAAGATTATGAAGCTGTCCTAATATTCACATAAGAGATGAACTTCTGAAACTGTACTGTTCACAAGTCAGATATAAATTTATAAAATTGTACTGTTCACAAATCAGATATGAATTTATAAAACTGTACAATTCGTGTAATAGAGATGTATTTTACAGTTCACATAACAGATATATTTATAAAATTGTACAGTTCACATACAACATTTATTTATAAAATCGTACTGTTCACATAACATGAATTTATAAAATTTAACTATTCGCATAACAGATATGAATTTATAAAATTGTAAGGTTCATGAATAAGATATGAATTTATGAAATTTTGCCGTTCACAAATCATACATAAACTTATTTTTTTGAGAGGGTGGGTGGGTGGGTTAGAATTAAGTTTTGCAAGTGGGGTGGAGTGGTCAGAATTTCTTGCTACACCACTGTAAAGGAGATAGTGTCCTGACAAGGCATCAAGCAGTGGGACTATACTGACAAATTAGAACTCTGTGTAAAGTGTTAGATGCTAGGGACCATAAACAGAAAATATAAGGTGATCTCCTATGGCCAGCAATTTGCATGTGCTGCAGTAAGTCAGTGAACCAATTGATTAAAATTATATGTCACAGTTGTTGGACAGAATGAAATGGGGTCGATTCTGTATTTACATTAGAATACAACGCATATGCAATTTTGTGCACATAATTCTTGACATGCAGGTCTTAATACCATGTTTGAAAAAGTTACACATAATCTTGAGGTTCCAGGGGAAAGATTGTAAGGTGAAAAAGAGTTGAAAATCTGGAGGAAATATTGATATAGAAACTTTAGTATGTAAACCTGCTTTGTAGTCCAGTCTTAACCACTGCATTGTATAGTCTTGCTATCTGACATGGACTGAGGGAAGAAATGAAATGAAAAAAAATCTATATAAATGAAGATAAAAGTATTTTGCTGACATGAGACAGTTCACTCCTTACATTACAACATCTTATGACTAAACTGAAAAATCCGTTAGCCCTGCCATTATGTACTCTGTAGGCACTTCAGCTCCAATAGGTAGTTACAGATGTAGATTATGTACATAAGCATGTGATTCTGTGTTGCATTTAATGGTTTCAATTTCTGCATCAATTAGGTCCATAGTCTTAATTTATTGCAAGTGATGTGTAAAATGTTCACTGTCATGTTTTTATCATGTTTGTGCACACTGAAAGTCATAAAAACAAAGTTGAAAAGTTTAATTTTCTTACAAGGTGTCCTTTTGTTAGTATCTCATCTTTTCCATTCTCAGTATCATTAAATTATGTTTGAATTTGGTATCTGCCTTTGAGATTCTTATCATAAATAATTAGTCTTGTTGATGAATTCTTGTAAGGAAAGGCCAATTTACCAACAGTTGCTTGTAATCATATACTTTATATATTTATAATTATTTATTTGTATAATTTTATTGCTTTGTTTTCTTTTTCGTAGATGGCATGAGATGCCTTTCAACATCATTGACACATTCATCCCAAACCCAACCCAGTAAGTTAATGGTGCTTTTAAATTTGCAAAGTTTGTATTGTCAAAATAACTACATAAAGATTAAACAAGAAATATTGAGAATGATATGATGATGATGATGATGATGATGATGATGATGATGATTATAATTATTATTATTATTATCATCTGAAACTTAAGTCATATTGTACCTAAAGTTTGTACTGACGATTATTATCATTTCATTGCAGAGGAACCAGACCCTGTGTTTTTGGAGACTGTTGTCATTATTTCTCAGTTTACATAATCATTTGTAGATTCATATTTACAAATAATTGATAAACAATATATCTTAATTATGATTTGACATAAATGTATGATAATCCAACTTAATTATTAGAATATTAATAGTTGCTTGTTTTAATTTAATTGAGTTTTATTGGTGACACATCAGTAGAAATACCATCAGTAGAAGTTGGATCCAACTGCAAATTGCACAATTATATTAGATAATGTATTTGACAAAGAAAGGAGCTTTACAATCAAGTAAGATGCACTCAAAACTCAGCATTGCTTATTATATCATCAAAATAATAGGATTATTAAAAATACATGAATTAAATATTTTTATAATCAATGGTTTTTCAGATTAATACATCGATCACAACCATATGCATATGTAATCCATCTTTTCTCACCATTATATGATCTCTACTAATTTACATATACTAGAATTTACCATGTATATATTTATATTTGTTTATGGTGTATCTACTCTTAAGTCAAATGACAAATATTGATTTTTAGAATTTCTTTGTAATTAGGGAGACAGTTTTTAATAAGTTTCCAGCTTTATACTGAATCCCCAGATATTGTATTATAAATTGAATGTGAAGGTATTTTCTTCCATATTGTTTAAACTAAATGCATATGTTCATGGTTGTCACATAATGTTCAAGTAGATCTGGGATTTAGCAGTTTTTAGGAGTAATCAGGAGAACAAAGAGCATAGACCCTGATTTGGCATTGCATTAAGCAATGGCAGATCAGAGCCTGTGTTGTTTAGTTGGTCTCTACTTATAAGCAAGTATATACAGTTGGAAATGAGATATTTGGAACAGTAAAGTGATTTTAACATCATCAAACTCTCATAACTCTTGTTCCCATTCTTACACAGATGAAAAATGTTCAAAATTGTAATTCTTTTTGAAAGTACATTAAATGGATGGTCATAATATAATGATGGTTTCAACATTTTCAATAGTATCTCAGTGATTTTATTACATCCATTGTTGACACTCAGCCAGTCAGAAAGCATTTAACATTCACAAGTGTGTTAGAATAGGTGATATTATTGGCAGGTGAAATTATCTCAAGTTTGTTGCAGGCAAGAAGACCCTGGCTAAGCCTGGAATAAGGAATGTTGTGTTGGTGGAAGGAGTAAGGACTCCTTTTCTTCTATCTGGAACCATATATAAGGACTTGATGCCGCATGACCTGGCTAGAGCTGCTCTTCAGTAAGTACATTATGTCCTTCATGATGTAGTTAGTCATTATTTTTGCAGAGTTCACAAGCTATCTGTAGTCTAATTGTGTGCCCATTGCAATAGCTGGGGAGCATATTATTTAGCTGCCGTTCAGCTGTATGCCAGCACATCTCTTCATTTGTTCTGAATCCATATTAGGATGATTGCACAAAACTATGGAACATAGATCCATGACATTACACACATTTTACTGATGTCGTAATTAGATGGCCTAATTAGATTTTCAGCCCTAGTGAGCAGGTGCTATGACCCTTTGTCATCTGTTTGTCAATATTTGCCACTTTGGAGTCCATGTCTTTTTATCTGATTCTAATCAGACTTAGAATAAAGGTTTGTATCATTAGCAACCCCAGTCATTTTTCTGATATTGAAATAACTGCAAACACTTGATTTCTTCATATAGATCTGTTTAACAGAATTCCAAAACAGTTTCATTTTTTAAAATATCTCTATTAGAAAAAAAGTTATGCAACTTTTTTAAGTTCCAAAATATTTACAGATTTCTAGAATTTGTGTCTTATATAAATGTATTCAGATTATGTGGCAGTCATGGAACCAAAGTAAATGTTCTTTCCATAAAAAATGTTATAACTTTCTTTTCTGCTGAGATATTATTATGAAATTTGATATTCTGATTGCATTTTTCCTGCTGAATTCAGTGCTCTCATTAAATCTGTTGTCTGACTTCAAAATTTTCATTTATAAATGAAAAGCATATAAACATTTCACCACTTTTATGACAGTTAACTTAATACAAATATATCACATTAGCAATAGTTTATATGTATGTAAAACAACTTTGAAAACAAAAATACAATGTTTATTCATAATTGTCATTGAAACAATGTTGCAAGACCTAATTTCAAACATGCTGCGATGTTAATGTCATTTAGAACTAACGTTTCAATATCATATACCTGCAAAAAAATGTATCACTTTCAGACTTTGTATTTTTTTGTTTTGTATTTTGAAAACATTATTGATCCTATCAAATGTTATCAATGCATTTGGAATTTAAGACCCACTTTAAGTGTGCATGTAGTAAATTTGCTACGATTGTCAAAGTAAAAAAAAAATGTAAAAAATAAAAATAAAAAAAAATGTTCATCCTGAAATTTTGCATTTGTCAAATAGTGATGCAATTTTTTTAATCATGATGCGAATTTTTTTCTCGTTATTTCATCAATGTCCCATTACAAAATTTAAATGCAATAACATAACGAATATAAGGTTGAACATATTTTAAAACTGATTACCGTTTGTCAGTTCAGATATTTACAGCATCAACAACTTAAGCCTATTTATAGCGGTCGAAAATCTACACTTTGCGTGTTCATTTTGCGACTGTATACTGTATAAACCGTACAACAAGTGTTAATACGATAAAAACTATTAAAAAATTATCTTACAATGTTCTTCTGGCACACCAATTTGTACCAAATTAATAATAGGTTTAGTTTTGGAACATCAGTTGTAGAAAAGTTGACATTGTTATCAGCTGTTAGAAAATTCAAATATGGCGGACAATGATGACAGGGGGAGATTCAGATGTTTTACAAATTCGATGCTCATTGCGGTTGGTTTATAAACGTTTCCAATATATAAATTTGGTAGCAAAATAAAGCTTGGAATATGTCAATTGTGATGATGTATGATGCATTTATTTAAATTGCCAAACTTTTGGTCAAATCTGCGTAAAGTTTGAGGGATTATTTCTTCGTGTAGGAATATTATAGGAAGGTGCTACAACCACTGACCAAATTGTTTACATCTCCTCTGATTGGATTAAAAATTTCATGAATATTCATGAAGTTCTAATAACCCGCATTTTGTAACAAAGAAGAGAGGGGTCACGTGACCTGGCATGATCAGTGCTTATTTCCAATGACGCGTGAAATCTGTTACTTTCGATAATTATAAAGTAATAATTCATTAATATAGCATCAAATATAAAAAGAAAACATGCCCATTATAGATAATTTTATTAGCTTTTACAATATATAAAATGTGTTGTAATCAGATGACATGCATTGATGCTGCAATGAAAACTCTACACTTGGTCAACAGTTTCATCAGATTTCCAGGTAAACTGGCATCTTGTCCATGTTAGACTGGGGTTGCTAGTATCAGCAATATCTTGGACAATTCCCATAATGAGCGAGATACTTGTTGATTTTATGCTCATTCTTTTTCTCTGTTAACTTTACATTGTCGGAATCTTGCAGTATTTTTCCATATTGCATGGCTTCATACTGTACGACACATGTGCCTAGAAATAGTACAGTGTATTAGAAACTACTTTGCAAACACGCTTTAGCAGTTTATTAAATTTGTTTTTGGATGAGCTAAACAAGCTATTTCATCAATTTGAAAGTAGAGATGATAAAGTTAACAATGTGGAAAAGTACACTTAGTCACAAATGAAACTTTCCAACAAGCAAAAATAATGAAAGTGATATTCACAATGTCAGCAACAAATATGAGAGACAGTAATTGAAAATACCATTCTGATCATTTAAACAGTTATTTAGGAGAAATATTCTTAACTTTTTGCAAATAGAATTGTTCAGACTATGACCTTTGCTCTCTAGGGTCTATAAAAATAGCACAGAAAAGCGTATTGAGGCATATCACATATCTATCAGAGATGTGCCATTTTATAAGACAGTCGAAACACTAAATTTGAGAAAAACCATGAAACTGAAGGTTTTGGTAGGAAACTAAGAGCCTCAGAGCCAATAAGCCAGGATGACGAAAAGTATTATTTCCACTGGTTAAATGGATTGTCACACAAAAGCTGCTTTACAATTTGCTCCATTGAACTATTTTGATCCAATGTTAGTCTAGTGATAGAAGATATACTGCATGATACAAGTCATATCTGGGGTCCCTCCAACAGCAAGCATGAAAGTGACAGGGAATAAACATATGACTTCTTTAGCTGGTAATAAGAATGGTATATAAATATTCTTACATTTAATCATCTTGAATTTCCTTAAAATATACTTTTTAGTTAGTTCTGCAAATCTGAATGACATGACCCACGTCATGGAAAACCTGTTACACACTGTAATTGTACTGCAATTTCAACTACATTTCCAACTGTAATAGCATTCTCTATACTGCACTGAATTGACCCAATAAATCCAGTCCATCTTAAGCAGAATTGAGCTGGATCAACAGAAAACAAAATCTGTCCATTCCAAACCAACTAGAAACATATTTTGAATGCACATTCATTCAAAATATGAATCTACATTTCAATTTCAAGTAGGTCAAAATGAGAATTAAAAAAAAAAAAACTAATGTTGAGCTTTTGACGAAGTTAAAAGGTTGCTGGGCTGTGCTATGTATGTGCATTAATAGTGTTACTGTGTATTGAAAAATCTACGGTTGTGTATTTATTTTGAAATACAGCATAAATTCAATTACTTCATTTCTTTTAGTGTATTCCTTTATTATTAAGCCTTAGGTAGGAATACGAAATGAGTATATAATAAAAAAGTTACTGCATTTGTATGGAAAATATGGACTTGGTTTTTTTTGGACTAATACTGAGCCCCCAAGGTCATGCAGAATTACTCAGAAAAAATTCATTCATATTTTCCCATACAAATGCAGTAACCTATAAATATTAATTAGGTGGTCTCATATTTGATTGGCTGAGTCTTTTAACACTGTGGAGGCCATATTTCTTATCTGATTTTGATTAAACTTGAGGATGAATGCTTCTTTCTTCAAGTTCTTAGACAAGTTTAAAAAAATTTAGTGAGATCCTTGTATATTAACAAGGTTATCTTGCAACTGGTTGACTGAACTTCTTATCCCAACGAAGTCCACATTTCTTGTCCAGTTCTTATCAACCTTGGTATATATATTTATCAAGATCTTTGGGACATTCATTAATGTACAAGATCCACTTATTAATGAGGTAATCTTGCATCTGATTGGCTGTGCCTCTCACCATTCTGGAAGCTATATATCTGATTGATTTTGATCAGACTTGAAAATGGGCTTATATCGTCGAACTTTTTGATGAGTTTGACATTGGGCAAGATCCAGGCATATTATTTAGGTAATCTTTCATCTGATTGGCCGAGAATGTTACCATTTTGGAGGTCATTTTTCTGATTAGATTTTGATAATACTTGGAATATATGCATATATAATCAAGATCTCACACTATTTTAATAAATATACACATATTAATGAGGTGATCTTGCGTCTGATTGACTGAAGTTGTTATCACTTTGAGACTGTACTTTTGATCAGTTTGAATAAGCTTTGTAAACAGACTTGAATGATTACGATGTTCTCTCTCATTAAATAAAGGCTAATCAGTGGAAGGAGTTTGTGATATTGACTAATGAGAATCATAGTTTGGGGGTTACAGAGCTCTTTCCCTTGCTTGAATTGAGAAGCCCAGAAAAAAATAATATGAGATGCATACATTTCAATAAAACAGTTGTTAAAAGTAGCAAAATAATGCACCTTATGGATTAAACTTCACAATCCTGTCATTTATAACTGAAGAAAAAGTATAAAACAAAAATAATGTTAGAGAAAATTTACAATTGCAGGCTAGCATAAAACTCAGTGCAGTGATACAATTAAGAGTTAAAGTTTCCTTATACATTTATAGATCAGTTTACAATAATGTGTTTTTTCAAATAAGAATATATTTCTTGTCAAAACCATGTCTAAGTTTATCAGTTTATTTGCAGAGAATTATTTTCTGACACTTTGCCATGTTTTAAATTGTTAATTAGTTTTTAGCAGTTTGGTATGTTTGATGAAATGGAGCTTTACAGTTGCTAGTATTGCCATATTAAAGTGCATGAAATGCGTGTTATTTACATGTTATCACATGTATTGTCCATTATTTTAAGGCATGTATTCAGTGCCATTACTCATAATTATTAATTATTTTGAATTTATATTTTTTATTTCTAGCTTTAAATAAAACAAAATGTTTTTCTTCCCAAACACTTCCAAATTTAATTACCAAATATAAAACATACATGTAGCCTCAAAAAAATAATACCCTTTGAAATATAATTTCAATTAGCTTGAAAGACCTGTGGCACTGTAGACCAAAAAATGAAACTTTCATCTTTAAGCTTAAATTCTGAAGATCTTGTATGACTTTCTTTATGGGCAAAACACAATGTATTTTAGTTATACCTTTGATTTTGTCAGACTAGGGTAACATAAACCCCGACAAAAATAACATTGTATGAGGTTTGGAAAGTAGTTTACTTGGGTTATGTTTCTACAATACTACATATATCCTACTTAGTGAAATGGTCAACTGTTAATTAGGTAAGCAATATCAGGACCACTTGGGCCTCTTGTTTGCACATTCTTGAACTTTTTGACCTTGACTTATTTTTTTAAAATACAAAACCTTGTTTTGCTTGAGGTAGACAAATAAAATTGAATAGGCTTACGACCTGATTAGATTTTCAGACCATTACAGCATTTTAAATTACTTTTTATACACATTATTTAGGTTCCTACTATGTAAATTTCCATTATTAGCCAGGTTAATTTAAATTTGTCTGTAATCACAACCTTTGTCTCTCTTTTTATAATGAACAAAGAAGAAACTAGAAATGTGTTTATGTAACACAGATATGCAGCCACTGTGCCTGTGATGACCAAAATACAAATCTTAACCAATGTGCGACAGATATAGGGACAGATGGACAGACCATGATAACACTATATGCACCCACCATGGTTGTTGTAGGGCATAAAATAGCAATAACCAAACAGATTATTTAATATCAGTAATACATTAACAAATATGATCTCAGTCTCTGCCTCTGTCACTTCTGTCATTTGGAATATTGTCTTTTATTTCCTTGAACTCTGGGTGCTCAAAGATTTTCACTATTTATGCATTTTCTTGGTTTCTTTTTTGTTTCATCATTAATCAGTTTCAGTGAAAGAAATTTATTCAGGATGAGCACTTTCTTTATAATGGAGCTGCCAACCTCAGTTCAGGAACACCATAAAGGCAAATGACTGGGAAGTCTCCATAGACCTCAAGGATGTTTAGCTAGACATCACAATCTTCCTTTCCCACAGCAAATTCATGTGGTTGTGGGCAAGGAGGTTTTTCAGTTTCAACTCTTTCCTTTGGCCTAGTTTTCTTTTTCAGAGTCTTTACCAGGGGGACTGCTCTGGTGGCCAGAGTGGTTAGGGCATCTCCTCGGATATGGGAGGTTGCAGGTTCGAACCCCAGCCAAGTCATGCCAAAGACTTAGTGGTACTAGCAGCTGCCTCACTTGGTGCTCAGCATTGAGAGAGTAGTGTTAGTACTGGTCAGCCTGGTGTCAGGATAATGTGACTGGTTGGGACATGATGCTACATATCTGTGGCATGATGCCCCAGTGCTAGACATTACTATAAACTGCCACACCACAGACATCATAGTGATATGACTGAAATTTTTTTAAAGCTACATTAAAAATCCAAATCACACACACACATGATTATGATTATGGAATCTGGAATGTTTTATATTTCACAAAAAATTATCTTGATATAAGCCACAATCATCATCAGCATTATCACCAACATTGTTGTCATTACAAACGATGAAGATGATGATGATAAATTACACAAAAAAAACTATTTACACTGTCATAGCCAGACACTCCTGCTACCTATAATTAATAAAGTTTGCATGCAAAATGTATGCATATTCTCAGCTGTACACAGATAGTATTTCCTTATTTTAAACTTATAAAAACTTCTCAGTGGGTTAGAACCAAGCAGCTTACTTAGAGATTCTTCTTATATTAAAAAATGGACTCTAAAGTGATCACAAGTACAGCAATACAGTATACATTTACTCCCTTGAAAAAGCTCCTTGACCAAAGGTTGTTTAAATGACTTGACACATTTCATGAATGCATGTACTCTTGAAGATTTTTGTGGATTGAAGTGAAATTTAGTATATATTGCATATAAACATTAATCTAGTTTTTGTTATCAATAAAGTCAGTTAATTTGTACCATTGCCATGATCTGAACAACACTTGGTTTTGAGAGAATTTACATCATCATAATATTTAATAAGAACTTTCAAATACCCAAATAGTTATTGTAATATCTTGTCAGAATCTGGCTCTCAATTCCTGGCCAGAAATCTTTTGCAGTTCTAAAGATATTATTTTTGGCTTTGGCTGGACTTCCTTTTTCTCTAAAATGATTCTCGTTAACTAATTTCATCATGATATCCTAGCTAAAACTATGCTGATGTACAAGATACAGATGTTATTCAGTATTACTTTGCTTATGTATTAGATACAGATGTTATTCAGTATTAATGTGCTGATGTACTAGATACAGATGTTAGTATTAGTATGTTGTTGTACTTGATACAGAACTTATTCAGTATTACTTTGCTTATGTATTAGATACAAATGCTATTCAGTATTGCTATGCACAGGCCCGGTGCATGGTGTTTTTCTTGTGTGTGCGGTGAATGTTTGGTGCCTTTCCAAAACAATTTTCAGAATAAATTGCGAATAAAATAAACAGGAAATGAAAAGGTGCCTGTGTGCATCGTGCACTTCGCACACGCAACCAGCCGGATCTGGCTATGCTGCTGTACTAGATACAGATGTTATTCAGTATTACTCTGCTTATGTATTAGATACAAATATTATTACTCTGCTTATGTACAAAGAAACAGATGTTATTCATGTTACTAT
Organism: Megalonaias nervosa; assembly: GCA_016617855.1. Classification (NCBI taxonomy): domain Eukaryota; kingdom Metazoa; phylum Mollusca; class Bivalvia; order Unionida; family Unionidae; genus Megalonaias; species Megalonaias nervosa. Next base: position 210,561 of record JAECUM010001554.1, read on the forward strand.
GCTGATGTTCTAGATACAGATGTTATTAAGTATTACTATGCTGGTGTACTAGATACAGATGTTATTCAGTATTACTTTGCATTAAGTTTTCATTTCAGGGGTATCTTAAGGAGGACTGGAATTGGTAAAGGTAAGATACTTTATCAGCTTACGTGGCTGTAAGACCAAGTGAGCTTATGGTATGTCCCTCTGTCTTTCATGTGTCATCTATTGTGCATCTGTCAAGAATTATTTTTTTCAGATTCTCATAAATCATTTAACTAATTTCAGATAAACTTGGCAGACATCATCCTGGTACAAAGGGCATTCAGTCTTGTACAAGTGATGATGAGCTGCCATTAGATATAATTGCCATTACTAAATATAGAAACACATTTTGAAAACTTGTTCTAATGCAGATTAACCGAATTTGACCAATTTTGACAGCATCCTGGGTTAAGTCCCTTTTAAGTTTATATAAATCAAGCTGATCTGCCATTGAAAAAGACTGTCATGACTAAAACTTAAAACACCTTCACTATAAGCTACGAACAGAATTGACCAATTTGAATGAAAGCATCATGGGATAAAGGTATTTGTTTCTGTTAGCTCACCTGGCCATAAAAAGGCCAGCTGTGCATATTGTATTATCCTGCATCCTACATGTATCCTTTCAGCCATCGGCAACCACTCTGGTTGCCTAGTGGTTAGAGTGTCCGCTTCGGAGGTAGCGGGTTTAAACCCCGGTCGAGTCATATCAAAGACTTATAAAATTGGTACTAACAGCTGCCTCACTAGGTGCTCAGCATTAAGAGGTTAATGTTAGGACTGGTCGGCCAGGTGTCAGGTTAATGTGACTGGGTGGGACATCATGCTACACGTATGCGGCATGATGCCCCAGTACTAGACATCACTATAAACTGCCACATTGCAGACATCGTAGCGATATGACTGAAAATTTTTTAAAGCTACATTAAAAATCCAAATCACACACACACACACAATCAGCCATCATCATCGAGCGCATATTTCTGAGCCATTTTATTTAAAATTTGGAAAATGGGTTTATATCATCAAAGTCTTGAATGAGTTATATAATGAGCAAGATTGATAAATAATAACTAACAGGTGATCTTGTGACGCATTGGTTTAACTTTTTACTACTCTGGAGACTATATTTCTTTGAATATATGCTATTTTCATTAAGATCTCAGATGAGTTTGATAATTTGCAAGATACACTCATACAAATAAGGTGATCTTGCATCAGATTGGATGAGCTTATTACCACTCTGGAGGCTGTTCTTCTGATCGCATTTTGATGAAGCTGGAAACCTGTGTTTATATCATGAAGATCTTGGACAAATTTGATAATGAGAAAGAGATAAGAATATTAATAACGTGATCTTGCATCTGACTGGCTGAGTTAGCTACTATTATGGAAGCCATTTTTGTTATCCTGATTTTGTTCAAACTTGAAATATAGGCTTATATCATCAGGGTTTTGGATGAGTTTGATAACGAGTAAGATTCATTGATACTGATGAGGTAATTTTGCATCAAATTGGCTGACCTTGTTTTGATCAGCCTTAAAACATATGCTTATACCATCAAGCTCTTGGACAGGTTTGATAATGAGTGATGCACACATATTAATGAGATTACCTTGCATCTGATTGGCTATGTTACCACCCTGGAATCCATATTTTTAAGCCAGGTTTGATCAGACTTTTAATATATACTCACATCAACAAGATCATCGATTTTATCAATAATGGCTGAATTCTGTGCATATTAATGAGGTGATCTTGCATTCAATGGCTACTTGTACTCTGAAAGCCCTATTTTTGAGCTGAATATGATCAAATTTCAAAATGTTGGCTTAATATTATAAAGAACTCACATAAGTTTAGTAATGATGAGGACACATGCATATTAATGAGTTGATCTTGTATTTGATAGGTTGAGCTTGATACCACTCTGGAGACTATTTCTGATCCAGTTTTGATCAGACTTGGCAGATAAAATTAGATCATAAAGATCTTGGATGTGTACAATTCTGAGCAATAACCGTGCATATATAGGAAGTGATTTTATATTTGATTGGTTGAGCTAGCATATTTGATTGGTTGAGCTAGCCAATACATTAATGATATTTCTGATAATAGTTTATCAAACTTGGAAAATATCATCAAGATATATGTTTTTTTAACTATGAGCAAGATCTATGCATATTAATGATATGATCATGCATATGATTAGCTGGGCTTCTTACAGCTTGAGAGACTGTATTTCTGACCTTATTTTTACCAAACTTAGTAAATAGGTTAATTTCATCAAGTTGCTGAATACTTTTTGTTATGGACAGATGAACAGACCTATGCATATTTTTTGTTGATCTTGTATCCGTCAGGTGGAGATTTACGTTTTACCAGAGACTGTATTTTTGACAGGATTTTAATCAAACTTTTTAAATAGCCATTTTAATACCAATAATATGTTTCCTGTCACTATTGTCTTACTGACCTTTCTGGGCAAGAAAGTACCCATGTCCATTTATAAAAATTACATCCTTCCATTAAATGGAGAGTTCTGTAAAGTTCAGAGCTAGAAATAAAACAGATTCAGTCTGCTTCTCACATCAAGGGCCCATACACAGTAGTTACCCTGATTTTACAGACAACATACCCCTTCATACGGGGACAGGGATTGGGTCAAGATACCCCATCTCACCTGGCTACTGATGGGGTTTGGCATTCATGCACCAGGCTAGGGATAGGAAGGGATCAGCATCTACTCTTCCCTTTAATCCCCCATAATCCCAACAGGATGTGGAATCATCCTTTTCAGGTTAGTTATTTGTCCTTCCCATTTATGCCACCATGGACATCAGGACCTTGGTCTTATTGCAAGGCAGATGTTTTGGGTTGCAGTCAGACATCATCCACTTTTATCAAGACCACAAGGAAAGAGGATGACTTGTCTTCTTACTGTAGAAGCTCATGGAAGGTCAAGAAGCATTATAGTTCTCCTGCCAAGTCTGCCACAGGATATTACTTCCCCAATGTTGAGGTCTCCCCAGCATAGAGACAGGGGGTCACAGGGTCCATCCTCCCAGGAGCAAGAGCAGGATGTCTGGTCAGTCTTATTAGACTTCAGCTAGTTCACTGTACAACAGGCTGGGATGGTGCCTTATCCTCACTTAGGTCCCCTGCTGCTTCCCAGCCATCAACTCAGACATCAGAGGATGAAGAGATTTGATCTTTTGATCAGGTGGCAAACAAAGTTTACTGTCTTCTACTCTGGGATTTGTGTCCCAAGTCTGCAGTAGAGTTGCGCAGACCATGAAGGTTTGTGAAATTTCAGGTGGTTATTTCATGGTTATGAAGGTTTGTGATAAAGGACATTTTGTTGAAAGGTTTGGGAAAGTTTGTAAATTTTGATGGAATGGGAGTTCACTTTTTTCCAGTCATGTTTTATTTTCATTTCATTCTAAACTAAAAAATAATCTTGTTATGATGTAACCTACCATCTGTCTTGATAAGTGAACAAATGGAAGTAACTCATGAACTAGATTGTTGTAGGATTGTGCATGTATGTTCGATTCATCTTCCAATCACATTTATCTGTGAAAATTTTGTCTTTGTCATGAGCATTGTTGGAACATTATTAATTGTACATAATTTATCCATAGATGTGAAATTTGACATGTTGATTAATTACGTGGACTTCTTTAACTCAAGCAGTGCCTGGAAATTGTTCTTTTAAACCGAATGGCATGAGAAGTTAGACTTCAGATTGTGGTTAAGAAAGATCCCAGTGGAAATGAACACAAAACTTTTGCTACAGTTATTTCTGTTTATTCAACATGTAACTAATTGGAATTATGACTGATCGGTGTGAAAATGGTAGTGGTAGCATTTTCCTTAACCTTGAGTGCTTTAGTTCCAAGAGAAATTTTATTTTTATTTCTTTACACTTCAGTGATATGTATGACTGCCTCTCTCAAAGGACTTTGGAGAGCATTTAGTTTTAATTAATAAATCTTTTTAATGAGGATCATTTTATTTCTATATTATGAACACCTGCATGACTTAGTGGGGGAAAAGGGGTGTGCAAGACACAGAAACAGCAATTATGACATTTAAATAAATTTTGATAATGACTGTACTAAGGTACAATTACTACATTCACTTGGATTACATAGAGGTATGTTCACCTATAATATTTACTTGCTTTCTGTTGATTTGTAATGCATGAAAGGTCGTAAGTTTTATTTGTCAGTAGTTCAAGAAGTTTGTAAAAGAGGTAAGTGAAAGTTCATAAAAATTCATGAATAATTTTTCTTAACAAACTCAGAACTTAGCTCATCCTCAGAGGATACAAACATTCTCTCCAGTTTGGATATACTTCAGGGCTGTCTTATACCCAGATCTTCTTTTGTTCTCCCATTCATCTATGGTCAGGAAGCTTTCTATGCGCTTTTGTAAGGGCCAAGAGTTTGCTAGGTTGAATAAAAGTGGTCAGTACCCCCCTCTACATGGTACACTCACCTACCTGCCCCCTTAAGCTTTTCCTCTTGAATGCTGTGGTGTCAGAAGTAGGCATTTCTATGGGGACCAGAGCCTGCCTTACAGTTAAAATGCTGGATGAACAGGAACCGAATCTAGATTACTTGTTACCATAGCTTCTTATGCAGGTCTTTCCTTGGTTGCCTCCTTCAGGCCTACTGTACATGCTGGAGGTGTTGCCAAAATATATAGAGATGCCTTATCTTTGTCCAAGGTGTTGACAACAGAAATGTTTCACTCCAGCAGGGATGTTGCTTTGAACACCCCTAAGGTCTTACTGGAACAAAGTAAGAATCTTCTTCAGGCTGCTCCGTTGGAAGAAGGGACCCTCTTCAGAAGGCTCATTCCCTCCATGGTATCTCAAGACTTGAAGCACCAACTGCATGGGTCAATTACATTTATTCCTGGCCCATCTAAACCAGTTAGGAAGTGTGTTCATCCTTACTGCCATCAGAGGCCATCAAGGAGGAAGTTTTGGGTCCCTTTCCATTTCCAAGGGACTCAATCCATCCTCCAACAGTTCCCATTGGTGCTCAACTAGCTCACTTTCAGAGGTCTGATCAACATATCAGATGATGGGTGGGTACATCCTCCTCTGTCTGGCAAGGACTCCCCATTCTGTTCCAGCAGTCATATCTGGTGCTGTTAAAGAAAGCAGTGCACTCCTTTCTACAGGAGGGTGTAGTAGAGAGGGTATTAAACAACCAGTGTTCAGCCTTTTACTCCCAGATTTTCCTGGTATCCAGATATGGCAGAAAGTTTCAGCTGATCAAGACCACACACTCAGTCAGGAATGCCATAACCATCATGATGCATACCTTCACATCCTGATTTTCCTCCACACAGGAACTGCCTATGGTTTTGTGTGGACCAGGAGGTTTTCCAGTTTCACTCTCCACCAGCTGGCACAGCCTTCGCACCCAGAGCCCTTTCCAGAGTATTGATAGTTGTTACTGTCTTCAAAAATCACTTGGGATCCCTATCCATAAGTATTTTAACATCTGGTTGATTTACAATGGCCTTATAGAGTTGCTAAAATAAGATATGTCTTACTGCTGGTCGATAGTAATTCATCTGGACTTTATACCAAACCCAGAGAAATGCGAACTAATTCCATCTCAGTGTTTTGTATAAATATAGGGGTGAATTTCCTCATAACAGGGGATTAATCCATGTGGCACTGGACAGGGTAGTCAAAATCCTGAAATATATGGAGGTGCTGAGAGATAAACTGTTCAGCAGAATGTAAGCATCCTCACATAAAGGGCTTTAAAAGTTAACCAATGATGCTGATCTGCCTTCAGTTACGGCTGTCACTACCAAAAACAGAAGAACCTTACAGTGACTACTTTGCAAAACTGCTTGGCAGAATTTGACTAAATTTTATATCAAGCATCCTGGCATGAAGAGCTTTCAAGTTTATACTTATGACAATGATCTGCCGTCAAGTAATGATTCCATTAGTAAAAATAGAAGAAAAAAACTTGGCTTCCAAAATATCTTTTAACAGACCTTGACCAAATTTGACCTAGAGCATTCTTGCATGAAGGGTTTAAAATTTAAACAAAATGATGCTTCAACACAGTCAGATATGGTTGTCATTAAAACAGAAAAACTTTAAATGACTTCTCAAAAACTACTCAGCAGAACAAAATTGATTGAATACATTCAAGCATGAAGTTTTCAAGTTAAATGATGCCAATTCACCGTCAAAATGGATACTATTAATAAAAACAGAAAAACCTTTACAGGACATTATCACTAAATCCACAGAACAGAATTGGACCAGATTTGACAGAAAGCACACTTGCATAAAGCAAAATCCATGCTTGAGGGGTGATTCAAGTGAAATTGCTGCATCTGTACCTGTAATTTTGCCCAAATATGCAGAAAAACCAGAGTTGACTTCACCTTTTCTTGAGGTGACATTGTGCCATTTAAAGATTTCATAATTTGAGTGTAGTTTCAATTTGTGTCTTTTTCTTTTCCTAAGAGCAACATAAAACTGTTTAAACATAGTCTTTTCATTTTTATTTTTCATTTTAAATATTGTTTATATCTGCAAGTGCATTTCAGTTTACAAAATTTGTGCCAAACAAATTGACCAATATGGCTTGAAGAAATGAGTGAAATTCCATGTATTCATAGTTCAATCACAAGAACAAAATTACTCTGTTGGTGTGTTTTAACTGATTTGCTAATGAAGGGAATAGATTAGGTGTAAGCACATATATCTATATATATATATATATATATCCAACCTTTTTCTGGGGAGCCCAAAAAGTTGCCGGGTGGTCTAAAGCGCTCACCGTTACGGATCACTGCCATCTCACCTCTCTCTGCATGGGTTCAAGTCTTGGATTCGGCCAGTGTGGGTATGTGAGAAAGCTTGCCAGTAGCTTCTTGTGGGTCAGTGGTTCTTTCCATGGTTTTCCTGGGTTCTTCCTCCACCATTTATACTGGCTGCCTTTATAGCCTATCTTGTGCTAATAAATGGCATTAAACCCCATAACAACAACAACAACAACAACCAATCTTTTGCTAGCAACAGCTGAACTGAGTACATTACTAGTGTTGGAGATATAAAATGGTATATTTGATGCTAGTTGTTGTAAATTAACACAATAATGTACAATCCATTCACTTTTTGATCCATGTCATCATAAAAATCTATAATAATTTTCCTAATTAATCAAAACTGGATAATCTCAGCCAGGACCTTCAAAGATGCTAATATGTGTGTATGTGTATGTATGTATATATATATATATATATATATATATATATATATATATATTTGTTAGCAATGACAAACTTGATATTCTTGTCGTTATTTAAAATTCATCTTTGAAAAAAGTTGCTACTCAGTTTTATTACTAGATGCAGGACAGTGGGCTAGAATGTTTCTTTAAAATCATATAGTTAGTTCTTTAACATTAAAGGTTTTGAAAATAATTAAAATCAAAGTAACTCACTGTAGCAACTGTCCGTATTTTCTGTGTTACTTAAAGCATGCTCAAGTGATACATTCTGCAGAACAAGTGATTTTTTTTTCTGGGACAAGAGGATAATAAAGATTTTTAGTCAGCTCTGCCTGCTTTCAGTACTGGAAATTATGCTGATATACCATTAAATATGGATGAAGGTACAAAAATAGAGAAACCTTTAAACAGTTGTTTTTATTACATATGTGATTAGCAGCATTGGAAGAAACTTCTGCAGATAGCACTACTGACCCAGATATTTTTTAAGCAGCAACTCTTGCATTTGGTTACTAGCCAGATGTCAGCCAGGTAAGAGATCTCAGGTCACTTGATAACCTTGTTACAGATGGTGCCAATCTGTCATTAAACATTGCCATGATGACCAAAATTCAGATACCTTTAAACAAATTTTTTTTTCTGAAATAAAATGCTGAACAGAATTTGACCCAATTTGACAGCATCTTGGCCTATGGCCTTGAAAATTATACAAATGATACCAATCTGCCAGCAAATATGGCTGCCATTTTTAAAAACAGAACAACCTTTAAATGACTTCATCTCAAAATCTCTTTATAAAATTTGGCCAAACATTTTGATAGAAAGCATACTGCATAAAGCCCTCACAATTTTGTACAAATGATGTCGATTCACCATCAAATATGGCCACCATTACTAAAATTAGAAGATTATTTGTAAAACATCTCAAACACTGCTTTGCAGAAACTTTTACTAAATTTGACAGAGATATCTAGGAATAAAGGCAACTTTAAATTCTGCAAATGATGCAGGTCCACCATCAGATATGGCCATGATTACTAAAACTTCAGAAGCTCCAAAATGACTTCTCAAAAACTGCTGAATGGGAGTTGGCCAAATATGACAGAAACCATCCTGGCATAAAGCCTTTCAGGTTTACATGAATGATGCTGTTTAACCATCTATTGTAGCTGCCATTACTAAAAAATATTAAAATCTTAAAATATCAGAAATACATCAAAATAATCCAGTTTTCTTGGCCAATTGCCATTGCATTTTGCTGTTATGTAGATGTCAATAAGTTAAGCAGTCTGAAGCCCACCTGGCCCCCTGTTGCTATGGGTAATCTCCACTTGCATATTTGCTGGTCCATGTGAAGATTGACATGCCCAAGGAAACAGGAATGGGAATTTTGAAGGGCTGTCATGGCATGTATATCATGTATCTGTGAAGTTTATTTTTACATATATAGATATTTCAAGCGCTGTGTCACTTTTATTTTTATTTCTGTGTGTGATCTTTATGTTTTAATCCTAGAATTTCACCACAGTTTTTGCATGGAGTGATTTTAGCCCTCAAAGCATATGGTATCCTGTGTACTGTCTGTTCATAAAATAGTTCAAGGCACTATCTATATTTACCTCTTTTGGCCTTTTGACCTTAAAAGATATCAGGTTATGTACAGGGACATAACTCATTCAAATGATGAGAGAAAATGATTAACTAGGTTCAGCCATTTCTGTATAGCACTTCAAACAGGACATAATCATTTCAGTAGAAAATACTCATCAGAGGTAATAGCATCATTGGTTAAACAAGATCTTTTTTGTCAAAGAATCTATTGTGAAGTGCCTTGAGGATGTGGTTTGTTCGCTATTCATAGTATAAATCATATTGCAACACATTTTGGGGGGAAAAAAATCAATATGTTCAGATGCATTTGGAAGCAAGATTTTCATTTTGAGAGCATATATTACTTTCATGCATATTTCAGAGGATGTTGAATACATTGTGTATGGTACTGTGATACAGGAAGTGAAGACTAGCAACATAGCAAGGGAGGTGAGTCAGTTGGGCTGATAAGAACTTGCACAATACAATTTTTATAGTGTTGCTGAAAGAACTAGTTGTTAGTCAGCAGTGGACAGTCAGAGTGATAAGTGGCATATTTGCATATTTTGTGACAGAAAATTGACTAAAACTGTTTAAAATAATCTTTCGATGTGCTAAAATTGTGCAAAACAGTTTAATTTTAAGCATTAAGGCCCATGTTGTCAGAACAATGCTCCTGCTTCAAGTACAGTCCATGTTTGACGATGGCATGTTCAGTTAAGATAAACTTTGCTGTCGTGACACATTCCAGATGTTCCTTGCCCAATTAAAATGTTATCAAGTGTCATGTACCATAGCCATGTCCCCATCTCAAGGTCAAGGTTGTGGCAAGGAAAATGTTATTCTTTGATTTGTATTCTAGTCCAGATTGACTTTTTAACAACTGAAGATGCTATAAGGAATCTTTGCCCATGTATAGATAATGACTGAATTGTAAGTGCCATAATTTGGCTTCCTGTCTCAAGGTCAAGGTCACAGCAGGGAACAGTGTGATTCTGTGACTTGTATTCTTGTGCAGATTGTAATCTTTGAACCAATAAAGATAGTGTAATGAAACCTTGCTCAAGTATGTAGTATGTATAGATGATGTGTTGCATACCATCGGAACACACCCTGCTTCACGGTGAATGTCACAACTGGGGAAATGTAACTTGATTTGTATTATTGTGTGGATCAGAGCGGCCCAACTACAGACCCACTGGTCATTATTTGTGATCCGCACTCATGCAGAAAGTCAGTTCTATGATTATAGTATAATTACTATAATATATAACAAGTATGGTCCACAAACTTTACATTTTTGGTTCATATGGCTTACTGTGTTGAAGATGTTGGACCACCCTGGTCTTTGCTATAACTTTTGAACTGCTGAAAATATTTGAATTAAACTTTAACCAGTTACATATCATGAGAAGATTGTGTGTCACATACCATAGTCATGCCCAGTACCCATATATAAAGTTGCAGCAAGTGAAAATGTAAATAGTGTATGGGCATAACACATTTACCAATGAAGATATTTTCAATTAGACTTGAGCTTGTTATATATCTTTACTTGAGAGTGCCTTTCAATCCAGTCATGCCCATCTCAAGTCAGGGTCACAAGAAAGGTTTAAGTAAAGAAGAGGCAACACAAATAGAAAATGTCCTTGTTCTTTTATCAAATATATTTGTATTTCCCTTATGGTGAAATTTAGTTGCAGAGGTTGAGTTGACTGAATCTTACTAGGCATCTGTGGTCTCTTTGTGCATGAGAGGGCCCTTCAGTGAAGTGAAGACAGGTCCAACTGGATCTAATTTTGGCATAGCTGTGACTTCACTGAAGAGACCTGTAACTGTTAAAACCAGACAATAAAATTGCCTTTTTAATATGATGATAGATTTATTGGAATAAAGGTTGTCCAACAACTGGGACATAGCAATGTGAGTTGTGACAGAAATTGACAAATGGCATCTATCCATGGGGGGGGGGGTATTTAATACCCTAACTAAATTCTAAGCATCCCCATGTCATTATATATAAAAGGAATGTAGTGGGGATGGATGATGTATCAGACAAAGAAACTTAAAAAACACTGAAAGGTAATCTCATGACCTTCATAAATTATTGAGAGTCTGCCTCATCCTTCAGTGGGGTGCTTTAGGATGACTGATTACTCTGGTGGTGTGAGAATTAGTGTCCATATAGGAAGTAGATTTATAACTCAAATTAAACTGCAAGGCAGTGGATTGTTACCTTATCCAGGCTGTAATTGTTCAATTTCAGATAAATGTTTAGATGTCCACCCATTATCATACAGTAGTCATGTCCATAACTCTGACATCAAAGTCATTAATATGAAAAAGATCATGAGACAGGTATATCATATGCCATTTGTAGTACTCTTGTTAGGTATTAATTTGACATATAGGTATCATATGAGTATCAATGTATCATACTAATGTGTGTCATTATATCATGCCCATGCCCATGCCCATGCATGTAATAACTGACCTTTACATGTCTAAAATGTGAATTCATTGAGAGAACATTCAGTACTTGAATGTTCTAATGTTGAAAAGAAGCATGTTCAATAGGCTTTGAGTGTGTCAGTGAATTCCCCAAAAAATGAAACTTTTAAAAACTATCATGGCAGCCTCAAAGATAGGAAAAAGTTTCAGTTTTCTTCCAAATTGAGTCTGATGATGCATCTGACCAACTTTTGTTTAGCAGATGGAGAATAATAACACATACATGAATTAGTAGTTTTCATTGTTGGATTTTAAAAAATAGCAAAATAAAAAGAGGTAAGCTTAGTTCCTCCTTTTTACCAAAAAAGATCTCACAAAAGGGTTGCCTCTTCTAGTCCCCTTCCTTGTGCTCCCCCCCCCCCCCGGAAAAAACCCCAAACAGATGTCAGCTAATACAGCACCAAAGGAGCACTTGTTGCTATTTATTTCTCTTATAAGAGACCCTTCATGATGTCAACTTTTTATTACAGATTGGATAACCTCATAAAAAGCATGTGATTGGCTTCATGGGTTGCCATTTAGAGAAGGGTATACTGTTATGAATACTTAAATTTGCATTGTTTCTTAGCTATTTTTTTTAATAAATTTTATTCATTATGTACTATTGTAATGTAGTATTGTATGTTGGACTTGACATCATCCAGAATTTGAGTTCATTTTCTACTTGACCTGGGTCATGATTTTTTTGTACAGTAAAACCTGTTGTGAGAGACTGCCCCTTCTGCCAACAAAAAGTGGTCTCTCAAAACAGGTGGTCTTTCATAGCAGGTTTGTACAAAAATACATTTCCAAGGTCCAGTTTCAGAACAATTTCAAGATAACCACAATCACTGTACATATATTCTATTCTTTATTAGTAGTTGTTGCTAAAATATTGTATGCATTCATCTAAAAACAAAATTATATTGTAATAAAGATATACTTCTATCATTAAACATGAAATCACATTTACATTTGAAGGCCACATATTTTAGCATATGAAATTGTTTCTGAATTACATGTTTTCCTTTATAACAACCTAAATTTGTTTTACCAACGTTTAAACTGCTTTTTTGTGAGTGGTCTGCACTTTTTCACATCTTTCAGTTACAATAATTATTTTCTCCAGCATTAAAATTTGTCTCTTTTTAGTTGGAGGTTCGTCCATTGTTATTAAAATTCTAGGTGTTAAAATTATTAGTGCTCAGTTGTAATATCGAATGTAAGGATGCTGGCTGTGGGAAAATATGAAAAATCTATACATGTGCATTGTATATCTAACAATTAATATTAAAAAAAACAACCCCCTCTCAAACAATTATCTCTCCAGAAACAGGACCATTTACTCAGTGACAAAAGTCAAAGGCTTCATTAAAAGATGACATACAGGGATTAATTCTGTAAGCAAAGTGTGTAACCCAGTCGCAGCAACTTGAATAGACGACAGCTTTGTGATTGGGATGTCATCATTTAACGGGGGGGAGGAACAAACATCACAAGTCTTGAGCACTATCAATCGAATCCCGCAAATGATTCTCTCTTGCTGGTTTAATAGACAATGACCTTATTCACCCCCGGCAATACCAATTAACTCGAGTCAAACAATATACACGGCCACTTTGTCAACTTTGGCACTTCAACGGCATTTCATGACATGTACATTAGCCTGGTTTACGGACTGTAGCATCTATCACTGGTAGCAACAATCCTTTTTTTTAATATTCCTTTTATGTTTGTTTTTGATCAGAACAATCTATACTAATCAAGCGGTCGTTGTAATAACTGATTACATAAAGGTCACTGGTGTCTGTCTGTTCTCGCGATGCAGTCGTCATAGGGATGCCAGGTCCTACAACGGCCGGAAAGCAAGTTGAGTGCAGGAATAATTAGTCTGGTTCCCTGCTCTGTATGCTTTCTGCGTTCCTCACCCCTATACGAATAACGGAGAACAACACAGAGAGCATACGAAGCAGGGAACCAGGCTAGGAAATAATCTACATATACTTTAGTCTGGTTTACGACAGAAACTGCAAATCGCTATAAGCCTAGCTAAAAAGAATTCAGAGATCGGTAGCCAGTCTATTTTTTATTTTTATTTTTTTAATATTTAGAACAGTATGAGCGGTCGTTCTTACAGGGATTAAATAAAGGTTGGTGGAGTTTATCCTCGTTTTTTTTGTGATGCGGTCATTCATAGCAATGTCGAAATGCATATTTTGCCAAGAAATCGCGGTCGCTGGTCGCATTCAGCAGGTGGTCGCTCATAGCAGAGCGTTTATGTAATAAAATCGATCCGTGCATTACGATTGTGGTTGTACATGACAGGTGGTTGCTCATAGCAGAGGTCGCTCATGACAGGTTCTACTGTATTATTCTGTAAACAGCTAACATGTAGCTACAATATTATCTGTGTGTATGGGTTTAATATCAGGATTATTATTAATAGAAGTAAATATGTTTATTCAGGTCTTGGTCTAGGTTATTGAGATTCACCAGATGTACCTGACGTAGTCCAGACTCTCTATTATAATTTTAGTAATATATTTCTATTAATAACTAAATACAGTGTGACCCCGCTATAACATGGTAGTTGGGAGCCATAGAACCTGACAGTTTTATAGACCGAACCGTGTTATAAGCAACCAGGTCAGTTAGCAGAAGAAAATGATGCATGTACCCAAAAAGATGGGGTGGGTGGGTTTAGGTAATAAATGTGGGCGCAAAAATACTTGCTTCATTGGCACAGTTATCTTAAATCGATGCATATTAAATGAGAAATACACCTGTAGTGAAAACAGATAAGGCATATATAATATTTTAATTTATTTAGAGAACCACGCATTGGTACATATACATGTATACTGTTTATATATACATGTCTAATGCATAGCAATGAATAAAGTATCAACACCTTGTACTCACCCGCGAATCACGTCACATACATTGAATCCACAATACAAGTAATTCCATCGAAAATATGCACACACAGAGATTTAAAATATTCAGTAATTTTGTCACAGGTCATATAGGTCTGAATTCAGTGGGAAAAAAAATAGCACAATCACGTAACGAATGATGAAGCACATTTACTCTTCAGTACGTCTGAAGTCGGTAAAAGTTTGCGTTTTAACCGCCATTGGTAGAGTTCGTAAGCATAAACTTTTTTCCTGTAAAAAGGAAACTTTCATGGCACAGTAAAAATGTTCCAGTCATGTTGGAAAATGAAACAATCCATCAGATTCCATTGATTTTATTTAGATTCGGTAACGACTTCCTTTGAAGAAAGGTTCTTTGTTTTTATTGAAGATTGTAGTCGGCTTTCTTTGATGAAGGGTGCATGCGTTATTGAAGTCACCGCTAAAGGACAGCTTTGGAGAACCAAACAAATGCCCATTTCTTATTGTGGCGGCAACATCAAAAAATTGTATTGCATGATTGAGACTGATTTTTTTCCCATTTGCTTAGTATGTTTTCATAACAATCGGTGCTTCTGTTTTCTTTGAAATTTCAGCTACTTTTAGCTGGGTACATTTTTTAAAAAATGAACTGGCCATCGTATGGTCAGTTGCAGTTACTGTTCCTCCCTGCCTATTGAATAGACAAGTGAGAGCTTGTTTGGTTTTTTTTGGGGGGGGTTATATACATTTATAGTAGTGGAGTGATGCTGCCTTCCACGCATGCGTCAGAAATTTAAAGAAAGGGTCAATTGACGATAGAGATGCAGGTGTTCTGGTCTGATGACAGGGATTACTACAGAAAATGTGAATGTTCTGAAGGATTTAATTCTGAGTGAAAAAGAGGAGGAATTTTACTTACCATCCACATACAAATGTCAGTCTATGTAAATATATTAATTACTAGCGAGCGGCCGAAAATCCGAAAGATAGATTATGAGATAATGCCTCGTCCGGTTGATCTCCACTACCAGAAATGTAAATTTGAAAAATAGCGGATATCTCAAAACATACAGCACTCATGCTAGATGTCAACATAAGCGGATTATGATATAACAATGCACTGTTAAGATGGTTTGTCAATATGGACAAAGAATTTGTTTATGTAACAATAGATAAATTTCAGTGCATTTTACATCAACATTACGGGCCACTGAATTTCTCCATTCCAAACCAGTGGTTGTATATGCAAGTTTAAACAGCCAACAATGTCACTAATAAAAATAAAAAATCGCCAGATGGTATATTTTGCCGCCAATAAGGAAAAAAAAGTCGCAATTTGCAACATTTGCGAAGCCCTGCGCGATTCCTGAATAAATTATTACATGTTATTTTTCGTACTTTTAAGAAGAAAACACTATTTTTTCGTGTATGAGAAAAATGCATATAAAATTTCAGTAGCCACGCCACGATCGTCTTGTATTATTCATACGCGATCTCTTCCCTAAAATGATAATAAACTTTTTTTGCCTTTTTCGTATTTTTAAGAAAGGAATTTTTTTTTCATGTACGAGAAAAATACATGTATCTGAAATTTCGGGAGCCAAACCACGTACGTGTTATATCTGAATTCATGTTATAATGGAGCATGCTATAGCGGGGTTACACTGTAACAACTAACAATTTATTTTGTAAACATTAGGATCATTGTAGAAGGTTATTTTCCATTAGGTAATATTTCTTTTTTGAAAATGCTAATTGTGACCTGAGGTCAAGTAGAGGATTCTATAATCTTGCTACTGAAATGAAGATTCATTCATGCTTTAAGATCAAGCACAATCAAGTTGTATTACATGCTGTGGCCAGTAATTCATTTTGGGCTGAAATTTTTTCATCAGATTGTTGAATTCAAGTGATTATTTTCTCTGGAAATATAAAAGTGCTCTGACAAAATTTTTGAACAGAGACTTTTGCTGAAATTTATAGTGAATTCAAACCTTTAATTATATTACTGTGATTCAACAAAAGACTGTTGACACATCAGCATTATACAGGTTATGACACATCAATACTTTGGATTTAATTTGGACTTCTACAGAATTTTTGTTCAGGACTTTAAATTATTAGGACTTGTGTCTGTGATTCTAGGATTATTGTGGGATTAATTTGCAGTATTGTAAGTTCTTTTTTTTTCATTTTCACTTTGTAGTCTATGAAAATAAATTATTTGTTGAATTTTACAAAACTTTTGCTTTTCACTCTTTTCTGTTACTTATTTTAAGAGCACAGACTCATAACAATACACACGACATGTGTTGTGTTCTAGGTGTTGGTTCTTGACATTTGAATAATGACATATGTCAAAAGTGCAACATGGATTGCTTGATTGAATGTTTGCCTTCAGATAGTAATAACTCTACAATAAAATTACTTCATTTGTTATTAATATAGTAATAACTCTACAATAAAATTACTTCATTTGTTATTAATTACCATAATTCTTGAACCATGGATACAAATACTTGCCAAGATGATAACCATAGTAACATTCAGATGAAGATAACATAAATTAGTTAGGACATAAAACATTTATGAAATTATTAATGCTTTTAGGCAGCTCTTGGGGCTGGATTCTCAAACAAGGTGCCAGCTCACACTGTGACACAAGCTTGTATTTCTTCCAACCAAGCAATCACCACAGGTAAGAATCCAATATTTAGCATGCAACAAAATCACTTTTCAAAATGAGCAGGAAATCAAGAAAAAATAAATAATGGAAGAGATTCTGTTTAAGTTTTTTTTTTCCTTTTTTGTACATTCCATTGCACATTTCATTGTTAGTACAAAATGTAAAATACATGTTGGTCTTGTGAGCAACAACTTCTGCAGTAACAGATGCTATAGTACAAGTCACACGGGTCATGTAGGCATTCAGCACCGACTATTTCAGTAATGGGTGTCATCTTTTAGAATTTGATTCTATATACCTTTAAGTGACAAGTATTCGCTTCATTTGGATTCGTATGCATCGATATTCTTTTGGAAGGTCATTATTTGGACGCCCCGAGAGGTACCTGTGGCAAAATCAGTGTTAAAATACGTAGACATTTTTGGACAAAATGAACCATAAGGTGTAATTCGGTACAATCCAGATTGAATGTCATGCACTATGATGTCACAATGAAAGCTATGCATATTGGTAAACAAATACATATTACCCTCGATTGTGACCATTCCACTTGATGCGCTCTTATTTCAACCCAAGTTTAGTACCTAGTCACCATTGTAAAAGTCCATAGCAATGTATATTTTTCGTCTGGAAGTTTCTTAGTAACAGTTAAGGTGCAGAGCATTCAATAATCAGACTTGAATAGACTTTGGTTGAGGAAATTAGTGTTAAATTTTAAATGAACAATTTATATTTAATTTAAAATGAGTAAATGCACATACATGACCCATGTGACTTGTATTATAGATAAAGAGACTACTAAATAAAAAGGGTTGCATTTGAATATAAAAATAAACATGCTGTGTTAAGTTCACTGTCTGATGAGTGGAAGTCATTTTAATGATGATAAGATTAAACCTTGTTTTGGGAAGGACGATAATTTTACAGAATCATTTACATTTAAATCATTACAACAATAACAGACTTTTGACTTTACTAATCAGAAAGTGGCTTAAACATTTACTTCCAGGTAAATTGAATTGAATGCAACAATGTTTTAATTGAAAATATTAGTACTATTTTTTAATCTCTATATTTATCAACAGCTGTAGGATTGATTGCAGCAGGGCAGTGTGATGCAGTAATTGCTGGTGGGGTGGAATTCATGTCAGACGTCCCAATCCGTCACAGTCGCAAGATGAGAAAGATAATGTTGAGTTTTAATAAAGCCAAGACATTTGGGGCCAAACTTTCTCTGATTACAAAGATGCTGTCTTCCTCAGCTCTTGTACCAGAGGTTGGTTAATTATTCATCTGTGCTCTTTACCTCGCATCTTTAACATTTATTTGGTGTGATGTCTAAAAATGCCACATGACAATGCCGCAGAGGAATGCAAAGTCATTGCAGTATTTTTGACAAGGAAAAACACAGATATTGGTCATTAGACATTAAAATATATGGAACTTGTCATGATTATGAAGAGTCTGTTTGTGTGTGATAAGTAATTTCCTGATATTGAACAAGGAGATGGAATTTTCTTATTTCATATAAAATCCTATGCAAATAAGCATACACATATATAACAGCATATGTCTGCGTAACTGCATGTCAACCATTCTTTCTTCCTTGGCCCTAGGCAACAGTTTGGAGTGGGTTTCATAGTATCTACCTCCAAGGGATGGGGCTAAAGGAGCTGACTTCGTACCTTTACATTGTTTTTACATTCTTTGTTAAGTTCTTGAAGTTCAGAGTTTTTGTATCATGTATACGTACTATTATACTGGAGTCATGTAACTTTGTGAGAGGATCGATCTTGATACATAATCACCCTTATGACAAATATTGGTCACTGTGACCAATATTTAATGCTTAACTGACTTTGGTTAAATTCTGTGTTTTAACTGTTCATGTTTGAATCATATAACTAGATGACTGTATAAATCTTTATAGTACCATGCCCATATAAAAATTGTCACTGTGACCTATATTTCTTCTTCAGATATGTTACCCAATCGTAATACCTTGGGAGAACTATCACTATCTCACAAATCCAGCCCTCCCAGATGCTACTTTTTAGCTAAAGGGAGTTAAAAGTTGTCTTCCGACCTATTTGGCGGTCGAGCAGAGTGATCTCCCCTTACATATAAGACTTTGCGGCACAGCGTAAGAATTTCCCAGTTATTACTTCCCCTCATGCCAGAAAGCATGCTCTCATCACGAGAGACCTAGCAAAAGCCAGAAGCTACATGGAAGATATACCACTCCATATATATTTCCAACTTTTTCTCTCTTTCTATCACAACAAAGTTCTGCCTTTACAAGTTGCCACCCTTTGTCGTTGTCACACATTTAGGTACTTGCATGTGGAGCCTAAGCAATTTCACAATCAGTTCATGCTATATTTATTTTATATGTGCAAGTCTCTAGTGCTGATATAATTCCTATATATATGTAATTCCATTAAAAACGTGCACATTTCCATGTTTACCCTATCCAAGGCTTTCATAGCATCCAGGCACCATCTTTAATGTATTTACTTGTACGGGTGGTTTCTGGGCCTCGTAATGGATTTTGTCACACCTACTGTGTACGTCTCTATAACAGTACTTCATTTCCCTTTTATGCGAAGGTTTTTTGTGTGTAATATAGACACACTGGTGCATTTCTGTATTTCTGCCATTCTGGTCGGACTTTATACATGCTTTATACAGTGCTTAATACATGGTTTATTCAGTCACCTCCTGTGCATGCACGTTTCTATAGGCGACCCTTGAATCATGTTTGTAATGCATAAACTTTAAATTATGTTTATCATGCACTTAGTCGCTCACACGTGTAGTCTATATGAATTCATAAGTTAGGTTCGGGCTACATTATAATATGTGTGTTGTCTTTATGCTCTGAAGAACTCCTTATATATGTATAATTCCATCCATCCTTGTACATAAAGGCTAGTTCTTTTACCATGGTTATTTAACACCTTGGAACACCATGTTTCAATGATTCTACCTGTACAGGCTGTCCTTGACCTTACCTACAGGTAAGCATTGTAACTGAAAAATCGTCTATCAATTTTTCCAGATAACCATCGTTTGGTATAGCTATGTGCCCACTTGGTATTCAAACATCACATATGAAGGCACAGAGGTTTATAAACATGTATTGTCATTATATTTTATCTGTCTGCTTCCTCGCTTTATTAGACTTATCAATTTCTGGGTCATCCTTTTAATGATTTAGCTCTGCACAGACATTGCATTCTAAGACAGGTGCAGGGCTACAGCTTTATCCATTTTGCTCTATTTTGTTCTGCAGATCAGAACTATGGGCAAAGCACAAACAACGTACATCTCAGACTGAAGACGTCACCAGTCTGCATGCCGATTTTTTTTTTCCTTAGTGTGAATCTTTATGGGAACAAGGGAGATAATTCAAATTACCCTTTAGCCACGACTCCTCAGTGCATTGACCAACAGTTCGTCACGGAACATTTGACTGGTACAGAAGGAATGGTCTCTCCATCCCTTTGTTCTCATTCAGATCTGTACCCGACGGGACCGACTGTTGGTGGGCCACAGTGTTTGTTTGCGACAACAGGGAATCCTTTGTCTCTCCCATCAGTGGACGCTCCATCATTGGATTGGACCAACCTGAACTCATACACAAACCACCCAACACCTCTGATTCCAAAGTGATACAAAAAGCAAGAGAATCAGCCTGTAGCCGCATCCTCATTGCACCACTCCATTGGGAGGAGTTGTGGATTAACTGCCTCATCAATCTTGCATCGGAAACCCCACAGACTTTGGGTTTTCCTTCATCTATTCATATAACCATGATGGCAGTTGTTTCATCCTTGTCCTGAGCCCCAAACCTGCACATCTGGATCATCTCAAACAGGCCCTCAAAATTCAACATTTTCGCAACCAGTTATGGAGAGAGTCACTCAGGTGTGATGGCCATCTCCAAAAGCATATAAAGTCAATGGCACAGTTTCACACAGTGGTACACAAACAAACATATTTTACCTCTCTAACATTCTCCTCTGGCTCTTCAAAGAGAGCAAGTAAGTGCTGAATACAATCCAAGGTTAGCGCTTCATGATTGCTGACACCTTTCATCATCATCGGAGAGAGGAGATCAGACAAACCCAGGACTTATCTCACCTTCTAAGTAACTTTCTGTATAAACGGTCAGAAACCTTAACCCTAGGCCCAAACCTATCTTGGGTATTAACCAGGCTGGATAAGACACCTTTTGAACCATTTTCAGTGGCATCTCTAGCTTTCCTTTTCATACAAGACCTGTTTCCTCATGACATTAGCAACTGCAGGCAGAATTCTCGAAATACACTCCCTATCAGCAGACCAGATTTACATGTAAGTTCAGACAAGACGGGTCAGTCTTATTCATGATGGCATCTTCTTTCATTGCCAATAACCATCTCTCTTCCACGGGTAACTAAAGGCCACCTACAAGACCCAGTGCTGGCTTTCAGGTGATTCATTTATATGAACAGAGCCATTACGTCAAGGGAGATGATGCCTCTTTCTGCTTCTCATAAAAAGGACAGGAATATCGATCAGAACAGAATATCACACCCTGGAGTAAGGGGGTTATTCGCTCAGCATATAGGACAATAACCCCAGCTCAGTGAATTTTTATACATTTCAGCTCAAGAGGTTAGAGCAGTTGCCACCAGCTTAGTATCAGACAGAACTGTTCGCTAACTGACATCAGTCAGGCTGTGGGATGAAGATTGGAGTCCACATTTTCTAGCTTTTATCTCCAGAATCTGTCATCGCAGAGAGGCCAATTAAATCTGATAAGACCTATATCCGCAGCTCAACAGGTCTTCCAGACAGATCAATCAACAGCTTCTTGAGACACGGCTTCATGACTTCTGCTTAATTTGCCCAGGGGGGGGGGGGGATTTTTTTTCCCTTTTGAATCTGCACCCTGACAGGTGGAGTCTCCTCCAGTTGGGTTACCTAGAAGCTGTCTCATTACCTTAGACAACTGGAGGTGGCCTTTCCAGGATAAGGGGATGTACCTCCGTCCACCTCTTACCTATTTGCTAAAGGTATTATGATTATGTAACGTATTAAAAGAAGAAACCAATATTTCCTAGTACAATATATTTCTTCAAAAATACTTACCCAATCATAATACACATACACCCTCCCAGCCTCCCCACAGTTACATCCATTGGGAGCTTGCCCTCCACTCCACTAATAACTCGATATTCTTACACTGTGCCGCCAGGTCTTATGTGTAAGGAGAGATCACTCTGCCCAACTGCCAAATAGGTCCGCAGACAACTTTTAGCTAACTTTGCTAAAAGTAGTATCTGGGAAGGCTGGATTTGTGAAGTAGTGGTAGTTCTCCTAAGTTATTATGATTGGGTAAGTATTTTTGAAGAAACATTTTACTAGGAAAAATTGGTTTCACAGTTCACTGGCGTAAGTTAAAGTTCTTATGCTGAACTCATGACCACATAGGTTTTTTGTGT
Organism: Megalonaias nervosa; assembly: GCA_016617855.1. NCBI lineage: Eukaryota > Metazoa > Mollusca > Bivalvia > Unionida > Unionidae > Megalonaias > Megalonaias nervosa. The sequence goes on from JAECUM010001554.1 coordinate 233,027, forward strand.
GCTGTGTTCATGCCATCTAATCTGGAATCAAGAAATTTAATGATGGGATGCATTTTGATGAGCGCTACTACCTCACTGGAGAAAAGTCATTATGGCCCATATTCTGTGCTTCCTTGTATTTGGTTAAATTTTTTATTTGATGTTCATTTCCTTGCAGTATTCATGCTAGAATCATAAAATTGATGATATGCATCTGTTATCATCACACATTTATAACATAAGAAGCTCATCATGGCATGTATTTCATCTTTTTGGTTTTGCTTCAACTTTTGGATTTACTTGTGACTATACAAATTTTTGGCATGTTATATGCATGCTATACTTCCTGAAATTATGCATTGGCAGCTTGACAAGTAATACATGCTTATTATAAAAGGAGGTTTCAGTGACATATATTTCATGCTCCAGTGACTTTCTTGAAATATTTGGATTAAAATTTTATTTGAATGTTATTTTGTTCAAATCATGAAACTTATTAATTGGATGCATCTCTATTAGTGCTATACCTGTATGAACAAAGAACATCACTGTGACCTACTTTATATGCTTTACTGACATAGATTAAAGCTTTTTGGTTAGATTGTTTGTAACCATAATGTTGTGTGTGTGTATATATATATATATATATATATATATATATATATATATATATATCCTAGCCTACACAGAAGGTACTTTCTGATCAGAGCAGTTTTAAGTTGGAATAGATATGTTTAATCACTAGTAAACTTAACCATCTTAATGATTATACATTGTATATTGTGATCAGTTATCCTCAGCAGGTTAATTGTGTTTTGAACAAGTGAATGAGTAAATTAAGTATATGAGTGGACTGCATGCTTTTTGTGTAGGCCTTTGCTGTTTCAGCTAATCAAGGTAATTACTGTTGTATGAACTATACTTCCAATACTGGCTGTCACTCTAAGTTACACCAATCCTGTGACTTTCATTTAGTGAACTCTGGCATATAGAGGTGGATACTGATAACTTCTAAAGCAGATTTTAAGAACAATGATTTCAGAAACAGAAAACAAAATAATCTCTGGTTTTCAACAACTCATAATACCTCTACTTTGATATCATAGGAAAAAAATCTTAGTTTTTTTTATTCTTTTGTCTTTTAAACCCTATCACAGAATGTATGTATATATGTGAATATATGTGTGTATATAGTTTAAAGACGTGTTAGCATAATATTAGTTATATAGTGGTGATTTAAAGCTAAGTTCTAAGAATACAAAGCTACAAATTGCAAAAAAAAATATTTAATTACAAAGGGGTCAATATTTCTTTGTCAAAGTCACTTTAATCTGACTTTAATTTTTGTATGATAATGTTAACATTATTGATGGAGACTACTTAAAGCTTTGTAAAGACAGGATTTGTTATTGTTCATTACCTTCTGGTTTTGTAATAGTATATTCTTTTTATGTGCAGATATATACAAATATGATTGTGTAAAACATATTTAATATGCCAGCTGTGGATATGACGTGTTTTTGCTGTATGAATGGTTACCATAACTTCAATGAATCCATTTAGATTCAGAATCTAACAATCTGATGGACATTAATTTATCATATGAGATCATAGATTTTGAAATTTAATTCTATTTTTATTAAGGAAAAACAACCTCCAATATTAGGATTTACTACAGTTAATAAAGTCATGCATGAATTGTTTATGCCAGTAACAGACATAATTTTCACTTGTTATAGCTGCCTGCTGTTGCAGAATTTTCGACAGGAGAAACCATGGGTCATTCTGCAGACAGACTTGCTGCTGCTTTTGAAGTCAGCAGAGCAGAACAAGTAAGTATTGCCTTAAGTAGCATCTGTTGATATAAAGATTGAATATATGGATGGATCGATGTACAACTGTATCTAGGTTGGTAGCATAAAGTTGTTTTTGCAAGATTGTGTCAGAAACAAAAAGTTTATAAAATTTTTATTTATAGTTGCAGTTAACATTTTCATCAGATAAAAACACATTTTTAGAAAATTGTTTGATAAAGTCATATCTAAATAATGACTCGAGTTTCTCAAAGGGACTGAAAAGAATTTCCAGGAATTCAAGACAAGACAGGTTCTTTCGTTAACTGTCGAGTGTTGAAACCATCCTTGATATTCTTCAGCTATAAAAAGATTTTCAAATTAGCTGATGCCGCCATGTATAGCCTATCGTGTGCTGAAAAATGGCGTTAAGCCCCACAACAACAACAACAAAAATTAGCTGATGTGGTGGACATACTGGATGTCAGCTTGGCACCATTTTCATTTAGGACCAACAAGTCATCATAAGAAAATCATCTGGTATAAAGCCCGACTGCTCTGGGTGACCTAGAGGTTAGAGCGTCCTCAGGTGCTGGAGGTCATGGGTTCGAACCCCGGCCAAGTCATACCATAGACATAAAAAATACTAACAGCTGCCTCACTAGGCACTCGGCATTATGAGGTTAGTGTTTAGACTGGTTGGCCTGGTGTCCGGATAATGTGACTGGGTGGGACATCATGCTGTATGTCTGCAGCATGAGGCCCCAGTGCTAGACATCACTGTAAACTGCCATGCTGCAGACATGGTAGCGATATGTTAAAGCTGTGTTAAAAATCCAAATCACACACACACATTAGTATAAAGCCCATGTAGATATGACTTGCTGTTTTGAAGAAGTAACTGTAACATGATTTTTAACATGGGGGTCATATTCCATATAAAGTTGACACCATTTCTATATAGTACTGTCATAAGAAATCTTTTTGTGAAAGTACAATGTCAGTATGGTCAGCCATCTGGAAAAGTTGTGATAACAAGATTTTCAAGATGACCAATGTTCAGACATATTAGATGTCACATCAGCACCATTTTCATTTATTGTCAACTAGACATCATAAAAAGACTTTCAGTGAAAATCCCATGCCAATATGACTATACACTCAGGAGAAATAGTGATATAAAAATTTTAAAGATGGTTACTGTGGCAGGCATGCTGAATGTCTAAATGGCGCCAATTTTATTTAGGACCAACTAGATATCATAAGAAGTTGTTTAGTAATATCCCATGTTGGTATAATCATCCAGTCAGGGGTAGTAGAGGTAATATTTTCAAGATGGCTACTATGGTGGTGAAAATCCTATGTCTATGACGTTACAACTCTTGAACTAATTAACAGAAACAAAAACAACAAAAAAAATGTTTTGCTAAATTTCAACAAATAATTTATTTCCTAGAATACAAAGTGAAATTCAAAAGGAATTTACAGTGTTATGAATTAAATCCCAAATGATCCTAAAAGCTGTATCACAAGTCCAGAAGTATAGAGTGTTCCAAATGCATTCCAGTAATGAATGTACTGACGTGGCAGTAGCCTTGAATGTGCTGATATGGTTAAAAATCTTGATGTATTACGATGATATAATCCAGAATTCCCTGAATGAATTCACAATAATCCTAAATAATAATTTAGTCCAAATGTCAATGACCACATTGTAATTCCAGGGAATAATTTAAATAAATAAATCCTCACAAATTATAACTGAACACAGCTTAAAGGCTGATTCCACAATAAGATGTTAAAATAGGAATAATTAATTTTGATGTAAATAACCTTATATACCACCTCCCCCACTATCACAATAACCATTTTCTGAAAATACTCTGTCATCTTAATGGAAATTCCCATCAAATTTGTAAATTAGGTCAGATATTTTTACTTATATTTTAACAGCCAACCTCTCTGAGAACAGTTAGACCATGAATTTCCAAGGGAAAAACTAATGTCCTGAACTCAGATCTAAGTAAACATGTTTACAGATTTTATCTTTCAATTTAGTCTGCATTTATGGGCAAAAGTTTGTTATGTAATGTTGTTTACAAAATGACCATCATCATAAACAATCATGGACAAAGATTAAACAACAGAATAGATGTACCCAATAATTACTTTCCATTTAGGTGAAGTACAGTAAAACCTGTTATGAGAGACCGCCCTCCTGTCAACAGAAAGCATTCTCTCATAGCAGGTGGTCTCTCACAGCAGGTTTGTACAAAAAGACCAGTTTCCAAGGTCCAGTTTCAGAACAATTTCAAGAAAAATAACCACAACCACTGTACATATATTGTATTCTTTATTAATAGTTCTTGCTAAAATAATGTATACATTCATCTAAAATCAAAATTATATAACAGTAAAGATATACTTCTATCATTAAACATGAAATCACATTTACATTTGAAGATCACATATTTTTGCATGTGAAATCATTTCTGAAATACTCGGGGGTTTTTTATAACATGCTGAATTTGTTTTACTGACGTTTAAACCACTTTTTTGCAAGTGCTCTGTTCTTTTTCACTTCTTTCAGTTACAATAACTATTTTCTCCAGCCTTAACATGTGTCTCTTTTTAGTTGGAAGTTTGTCCATTGTTATTAAGGTTCTGGATGTCAAAATTATTAGTGCTCAGTTGTAATATCAAACGTAAAGACGGTTTGGACTAGGCTGTGGGAAAATATGAAAAATCTATACATGTGCATTGCATATCTAACAATTAATGAAATAGAAAGAAACAATTATCTCATCCAGAAACAAAACCATTTACTCAGGGACAAAAGTAAGTGGCTTCATTCAAAGATGACATACTGGGATTAACTCTATAAGCAAAGTGTGTAACCTGGTCGTACCAACTTGAATAGATGACAGCTTTGTGATTGGGATGTAATCACTTAACATCAGGTGGGAAATACAACAAACATCACAAGTCTTGAACACTATCAATCGAATCCCACAAACGATTGTCTGTTGCTAGTTTAATAGACAATGACCTTATTCACCCCTGGTAATATGGATTAACTCTAAAGACAAACAATATACACGACCACTACGTCAACTTTGGCACTACAACGACAATTCATAACATGTACATTAGCCTGGTTTACAGACTGTAGCATCTATCACCAGTAGCAACAATACCCTTTTTTTAATATTCCTTTTATGTTTGTTTTTGATCAGAATAATCATTAATAATCAATTGATTACATATAGGTCAGTGGTGTCTGTCTGTTCTCGCAATATGGTCATTGATAGAGATACCAGGTCCTACAATAAAGGCTGGGAAACAGGCTAAGTGCAGGGAATAATTAGTCTGGTTCCCTGCTTTTTATGCTCCCAGCATTGCTCGCCCCTATACGAATAGTGGAGAAACAATGCAGGGAGCATAACGAAGCAGGGAACCAGACTAGGAAATAATTTACATACACTTTAGTCTGGTTTATGACAGCAACTATAAAACACTATAAGCATAGCTAAAAAAAATTCAGACATCGGTAGTCAGTCTATTTTTTTTTAAAATTTTTTCAAAATTTAGATTGGTATGAGCGTTCGTTTTTACAGGGATTAAATAAAGGTCGGTGGAGTTTATTCTCGTTTTTGCGATGCGGTTGTTCATAGCAGTATTGAAATGCATCTTTTGCCAACACATCGTGGTTGTTGGTCACGTTCAGCAGGTGGTCACTCATAACAGAGCGTTTATATAATAAAATTGATCCATGCATTACAATTGTGGTTGGAAATGACAGGTGGTCGCTCACAGCAGAGGTTGCTCATAGCAGTTTTTACTGTAACAAGATTTTAATGGCCACTGTATTGACCATATCAGACATCAGATCAACACCATTTTCATTTATGCCCAACTAGACATAATAAGAAATATGTTAGTGAAAACCCAATAATGAAATGGCCATCCACTAAGGAGGAATAGCAGTAAGAATATTTTCATTTAGAACCAACTAGACATTATAAGAAGTTTTCTAGTGAAAACCCCATTATGACTTTCCGTTGAGGAGGAGTAGCGATAACAATATTTTCAAGATGGTCACTGTGATGGCCATTTTGGACTTCAGCACTATTTTTATTTAGGTCCAACCAGTATTTTAGTGAACACCCCAAGTTGATATAACCATCCATTTTTCAGGAGGAGTATCAGTTCATTTAGGACAAATTAGACCATGGGTGGAATGTGTGTGTAAAGTTTTATGTCAAATCTTGAAGTATTTTAGGATGAGTAGCAGTAATAAACTTGTGCTAACAGATGAATAGATAGACAATTGACAACAGTCCATCCCAAAATCTCTTCTGGTCTATGACCAGTTTAGCTAATAATACTACTACTAATTAGGGCACTACTTGACAAAATTGGCATCCATCTACCAATACGTCCATCCATCCATCAGCAATTTGCTTTCCACATTATAGCTTTCCTGGAATTATTTGTTTGTACAAAATTTGGTATGCAGTTTAATATTGATGATATCCAATTCCAGCCTTCTCTGTCATCATGTATATGAGATGTGGCTCATGATTGCCTGTTCTTCTACTTGTATCTCCACAGCTTACTTTGCAAAAGATGTTGAATTTCAATCAAATTTTGAATGCAGCTCTATTTTGATGAGATCTGGAACAATTTCCAGTATTTCATATCATTTGTAGGAGTTATACCCCCTGATTTCCCATATTCTTGATGTTGGGTTCTGCAGTATAGCTTGACCAGGGTTTGTTGGATTTCAGCTAAATTTGTTCTGGGACTTTATATTGATTGAAGAGACTTTATATGAGTTTGATTTCTGGCATTCCACAGCATCATTTACAATAGTTATGCTCTCCTATTGTCCATCCTTCTGACTTCAGTTTGTAAAATATAACATTACCATGGGTTGTTGGATTTTAAATAAATTTGGTATGAGGCTTTATATTGATGGAGCCTTGAATAAATATTAATTCTCAGCCTTCATTGATAACATGTACAGGAGTTATGCACACTGATTGTGTCTCACCATGACTTGGGCTGTCACACTTTTACTGCACCTAGCATTGTTAGATTTCACCCAACTTTTGGCATGCAGTTTTATATTGAACAGATCTTGAACGAGTGTGAATTCCATGGTTCTAAAACATTAGAAGGATCTTTGGCCTCAGATTTAGATAAAGATTGTTGGATTTCAAACCAAATATAGAATAAAACTTTATCTTGATAAGAACTTGAATTACTTCAATTTCAAGTGTTTCAAGTCACAGTTTTGGGGAGTTATTGCTCCTTATTGTGTGTACACCTTAGGTTTCTACCAAGGATTACTACCTAGGTTTTGGGAGCATTACTTTACAAAGGATTGATTCAGTGAAACTTTTACATGCAGCTTTTTGTAGAGATGAGACTTAGAATAAGTTTTATCTCCAGCATTCCAGTTTCCATTTAGAAGATTTAGGGATACAAATTGCCTATTCTACTGACTTTGGTTTCTGAAGCATTCCTTCATTGAAAATTGTTGGATTTGAACCAGATTTGGATTGCAGTTTTATATTGATGAGACCTTGAATTATTTTCATTTTCACGGTTGCCATGTAGAAGAGTTATGGCCTCTGGTTGCCTTACTCCTCACTTTAGTTTTTGTGGCATTGTGAGGGGTATTTGAAAAGTTTTGACTACTTTGTTTTAACATTTTTCTTTTTTGAACCTGTAAATGCATTGAACACCAACTGATTGAAGGAGACAAAATTCTGCAACTGAGCAAACAACATGTCTTCATAAGTTACTTTCTGACTGATATCAAGGCCAGCTTGGATAAATTGTTTGGCTGTTATTCTCTGTCATATGGTGGTTTCATCATTTTAAACAGTGACTGCTGTGAAGGGGCAATTGATGAAGAAACTCGACACACAGTGGAAGATATTTCTATTATCATGGGCATTGATTCATTAACTTTTTTAATATACTGAAGAATCACATGAAGCTCAGAAAGTTTTGTGCAAGATGGTCCCACATTTTTTGATGGCTGCACTGAAACAGACTTTGGTTGAAATCACCAAAATATCTACTCCCCAAATATGAAAAGAGTGAACAGAGATATTTGAATGAGATTGTTGTTGTTGTTGTTGTTGTTGTAGGGTTTAACACCATTTTTCAGCTATACATGACGGCTAGTATAAATGGCGGTGGAAGGACCCGGTAAAACCCCAGAAAGAACCACCAACCCATGAGAAGCTACTGGCAAGCTTTCTCATGTACCGACATTGGCCGAGTCTGAGACTCGAACCCACACGGACAGAGGTGAGATGGCAGTGATCCGTAACGGTGAGCTCTTTGGACCACTCAGCCACTCAGGCCACAGGTAATGAAAAATAAATTCACTTTTTTTTAACAGCCAAAAAAGAAAATAATAAGACACCGCAAATGGCGTGATGTAGTTGGACTGTTAGGAGAATTTTAAATGCATTATTTTTCAATGCAGAAGGCTCCATCTTCCAGGTACTTTGTGCATCTAAAGTGTTTTCAAAAATTGTGGAACACTACCTAACCACCCATCTGTGCATCTGTACCCAAGATATCAGTCTACTTGGTGACAATGCACTGGCACATAAATCAGCTGTCTTAACAGACTTTCTGAAGGAGCACAGCATCCAAAATCTGACACATCCTTCATACAGCCCTGATTTAGCTGCAGGTGACTATTGTCTCAATATCATCATCAACAATTCACTAGAGGACAGAACAGTTTGAAAGCTGCCATTTGTGTTGAAGTGCAGCTTTCCAGTGTATGAAAATATACCAAAAAAGTGAATACAAAATGGCATTTAATAATTGATTAAACAGACTGAGAAGGTGCATAGAGGTGCCAGGGGAGTACATTGAGGTGATGCACTGATGCAGTGTTCACTGATACAGAACTTTCTTGTATGGGAACACTGATAGTCAGAATGTTTTTTGAGTACTCCTAATACTTTACCAGAGACTGTTCAATTTCAGTCAAATTTGGCATGCAGCTTTATACTTGTAAGGCTTTGAATAAGTTTGATTTCAAGCATTCCACATTATTGTTTAGAAGAGTTATGGCCCATGATTGCCCCTCCTCTTTTCATTGGTTTCAGCAGCATAATTTTGCTACAAGATATTGGATTTTGGTCAGAAAATATCCCAGCGTATGGTACTTATTTCACTGCCTTTTTAAGTGGTTGCTATAATAACTGAGCACCCATCCATCCATCCATGTTTCTATCCATCACACTTTCCCACTGCTCTATAACTTACAGCTGATTGAGATTAAGGGATAAAACTTGGTATGCTTAATACGTCATTAGTAGAAGTAGTATGTTTTGAAGGCCAGGGTCATGGTTCAGGAGTTGTTGTTTTCCAACACATTTTCCCATCTCCTCTATAATGTTTGAGCTGTTTCAGAATAAGGGATGAACTAGGTATACTTGTATATCATCACTAAATATGTGTGATGTGTGTCTCATTGGAGATCGTAACTTCAGGGTCAAAATCACGACTCAGTATTGTTAATTTTCATCACTTGTTCCCATCTGCTTTGTAGCTTCTAGGTCATTTGAGATTAATTGATTAAATTTGGTGAACTTGTACATAATTACAACAGGCTTTGTGTCGTATATCACATAGTTGGTCTTAAAGGTCAAGGTCATGGTTCAATATTTAAAAAAAAAAAAAATCACATTTCCCTTCTTATGTAATATAAAGCCAATTGGTATTAGGGAATGTGTCACATACCAAATTGGAGGTACTATCTTCAAGGTCAGGGTTACAGCACATTCTTGAATTTATCCTTGACACTTTCTCTTTGGGATTGAGGGATCAAATTTTGTATGCTTGTAGATCATCATGAAAAGTTGGGTCTCATCCTTAAGGTCAAGGTTACAGTGCAGTAATTTTTGTTTTCAATCAACATTCTTTTCCATTGTATAACATTGGAGCTGTTTGAGATTAAACAATGCAGCTTAGTGTACTTGAATATTATTTTTACAGCTGTGTTGTGTACCGTAATGGAGATTTTATCTTCATGGTCAGGGTCATGATGTTATATATTTAAGTTTTTCAATTCACCTTTCTTACTGTTCTGTAAATTTAGAACTATCTGAGATGAAAGGATGAAACTTAATATATCTAGTTCATCACTATAAAGTGTGTCACATGTTACATTAATAGATCCTATCATTAATATCACAGGTCAATAGTTCAGGTTTCAGTCACATTTGCCCTTTGGCTATCTTACTTAACATCCTTTTTTCTGTATTTTTCCTTGACTGCCTAGATAGGGAAATGAAACTTGGTTACTACTGTTGCCTGCCCAGTAACTTTGCAAATGTGTTCTGAAAGGTCATAGTCAGATTTCATTATTGTCATCTTCTGTTACATCACCATTTAAGGCAGGGGACAAAAAATTATTGAATTTGTTTGTCTGTAGAATGATGTTTGCTTTTGCAGGATGAATATGCCATGAGATCACATAAATTGGCACATGAGGCTACCGAGAAAGGTCTTTTGACAGATTTACTTCCTTTCAAGGTCCCAAGTAAGTATTTGTACATTAACCTCACTTATTTGCCTTTTAATTCTTCTGTTGCTTAATTTTTTTAATCAGAAAGAGTACAGGTTACTTAAATGTAGTAGAACATGTCGATGATTGAATGTAGCAAACAAGTTTGTTTGGAAAAGGGGATTATTTCTGTTTGACCTGTTCACCACATGCACATACTTTGTTATACTGGATCAAAGAATGAAATCACTGTTATAGTCACCATTAGTATTATGGATTCAAGTCGGTACATGTATCTTTAAAACATGTATTTACTTAAAAGTTTATTCAAGTTTATTTATCTTTGTGGGTTTAACTGCTGATAATGAAAAATTATTCTCTTTTATTCCTTTTCATCATGCTTGTTCATACTAGACCTATAGAAGTCTTACTTCACTGTAGACATTGTTTTATTATCTGACTTACTTACTTCTCATCATAATTAGTGTTGTCACATATGGCACTGATAAACCTGTGACCAATCTTTTCTGTATTAAGTCAAGCATGTTATCTCATACAGGGTTTTCCTAGCATTGTTTGTTTCATATTACATCACCAGCATCTGAAATTGCTTCATTCCTGGCAGCCTAAAACCAGCAATGCACCTGTATTTAGATTGGACTAATAACTTATTTTTAAAAATTATATTTGTTTCTAGGGCTGTCAAAATTTTAGTAAACATCTACTGGGTACCCGTCAATCCTAATGATTGGTTACCCAGGTACATGATCAAATTGAAATTGTATCAAATGTGAACTTGAACTGCTTTGTTGTAGGTTCATACATGCCAAACCCCAGAGAGGTATAACCATAAATATTGCTAATATAAGTGGCAAAAAAGCATAATCTGAACATAGAAAGATGACATATTACATGCCATAATTACAGGAAGCTATGAAAAACTTGCATTTATTTTTGCTACTTTCCTGGATCTGCAGTTAGTGAAACTTCTTGTCACAAATCGGCTAAATATATGTGGATTAGTAGAAGAATACAAACATAAATAAACTGATAAATTATTTATATACAACAATCACTTTAACTAGTCTACATGTCTAATATTTCATAAATGGTTGTGAAGTCCACACATTATGCAATGAGCATGATGATATGCTCAGTCTGAATGCTATATTACATCATACTTGAGTTCTTTTAAAATTTGCTAAGCACTATTGATATGTCCTTTCCTGATTCAGCATGTTCTTCAGTTTAACAGAATCCCTCTTCTAGCATTTTTCAATCATATTACATCCATGAGTCGCATCGATAAATCCTGTTTAGCTTAACATTTGGCACCATTTTTTTCAGTATAGACTGTCCACTACTTAAGTGTGTATCAAAATATAATGAATCTATGGTTTCAGATTGAAGAAACCCATCTGTTTTCTTGGAATGTGGCATATACAGTTATTGTAAATAGAAAATAAGGAAAACAGAAGGAGGTCTGCAGTGGCTAAATGCACAATAACCAACAGTCACATGACACAAGCCTTGAAGTATATGCATAAATTTGTGTCTTACTTGCTCCTGATGTTGCTAGATATACTAGTCAATTTGAACTTGGAAACTTTCTTTGTTTTTTACATGAACTAAATAGTTACCCATTGGCACATTTTATTACCCAGTTTATTATCAATGGACAGGTACCTGAGTATCTGGAAACCCGTTGGCTGGCATATTTGTTTCATGAGTTGCTTACCCAGAGTTGAGTAGGTTCTGAAAGTTAACCTGATCCTCATGCAATTACCTTTTGTTCTTTTCAATTTGCCCCTCAAAGCATTCATCTAACCCAGAACAACAGCAAAGTTATAAGGATGCTTGAAAACCCTACTGAGGTTGACATCTTTGACTTAGTTACTTCAGTTATCACAGTTTCCTTGTGTCTCAATTTCAAGTTTAAAAATATTTGTTTATCTGTCAAAGTATTTTTCCTTTTTTATATATAGATGTGAAGGAGACGGTGACAAGAGACAATGGCATCAGGCCTTCATCCAAGGAACAAATGGCCAAATTGAATCCAGCTTTTATCAAACCACATGGCACAATTACAGCTGCCAATGCTTCTTTCTTGGTCAGTATCAGTGTAGATTACTAAGTATGGTGTAAGGCTTACATTTGGTGGGTTTTTAATTAGGCTATCTTGTGAAAACTGCTGACAGCACTAAATGTAAGTGCCACTAGCAGTCTGATTAAAATAAAGCTCTACTTATCAGCAAGTACATCTGACAGGCACCAATGTGAGGTCATGTTCCATTAATATTTTGATTAATCAATCAGATTAAATCTTTAGTGCTGCTGAAAGTGACAAATCACTCTTATGCAATGCTTTATCAGATTGGTTGCTCAAAATAAGTGGACCTAGAATTCCAAAGATCAGTAGAAATGAACCTTTGTCGGTGCCTTTCAGATCTCTTTTGTGTCATAGATCTCTCTTCAGATTAGTTTATGCCAGTAGTATATAAAAAGATAATTGTACATAAAGCTCATGAAACTCTTAGCATGGATAACACAATTGTACATAAAGCTCATGAAACTCTTAGCATGGATAACACAATTGTACATAAAGCTCATGAAACTCTTAGCATGGGTAACGCATAATTGTACATAAAGCTCATGAAACTCTTAGCTTGGGTAGCACATAATGGTACATAAAGATTATGAAACTCTCAGACTGGGCAGCACAAACAATAATTCCACTTGTACCATTTGTGAAAAATGCTGCAGTTGGATATGTTAGATATAAGGTAATTGATCACAATATCACCAGCGTAACATATAAATAAAGTCCAAACATAAGACACTTGATTGGTAAAAGTTAAGTCAGGCTCAAAAGGTCATCCACTTAGATACCTTGATTCTGGGCTTTAGCTTTAATCAAGTCAAGGTGGAAGAAATGTACTTTCTGATGAAATCCAGGTATAGTCAATAAATACTTAGCGTTTGTTCATCAGGACAGGGCAAGCATTAATTTCCAGGGTACTGTCAGAGGAATTTAAAGAAGAAGAAAAAATGAGAATAAAATCACATTTGCATGTAAAGTACATTGTATGTTTGATTAATGAGGATGACCCTGAAAAATACTATTTTATTTGTGTGACCATTACAACATTTTTTATCATGATGGAACTTTTCAACAAAAAAATACATAAGTCTACTTTCAGCTACAGATTGTACAAGATTAACTTGGTCTGCAATAAGACATGGATAAGTAGCAGTCCTACTAGAAAGTTGCTTGTGAATCACTGACCATATGGCCTATATTTTGATTTATAACATTGAATATTGGAGGATACTTAGTTATGAAAAGGCTAACTTAGAAAAATTCAGGTGTCATGCTAGGACAATCGTATCATCTAAGATGGATTATATTCCTAGAACCTTTAGATGTTTGTCAGGTTGTATACAAATCATTGGATGTTAGATTACAAATTGAATGATAAAATTTGACCTGTATTTTGCAACAAAATGGTAATTATATGTTTAAATTTGTCTTATTTTGCATGCATGCAAAATTTGTGTGCATTAATATCATAGTCCTTATTGGTTGTTGCTGTTTTTATTGGCTGTCAGTGCACTGCTAACCTGAGATTATAAATAAAATGAACACTGTAGAAGCAGATTTAATGGTGTGCTCAGTAATGGCAGATCTGGTTCAACACTTTTCATGTGTGCATGGTCTTGGAGTAAATATGTTATCCCATTTCTTTTCAGACTGATGGTGCGTCTGCATGCCTGATCATGTCTGAAGAGAAGGCCCTTGCAATGGGATTCAAACCAAAGGCATATCTTCGGGACTTTGTCTATGTGTCACAGGACCCTAAGGATCAGCTTCTCCTTGGGTAGACTGATTAAACTTATGTTTATTTATGCCGAGATTGATCCAGTTTATGTTGTTTTGACATCAAATATGAAAATGAGTCATTAATCAGGATCATGAAATTTCTTATGTTTTTTTTCTTAAGATTTGTTAAAGACCTACTGAACTTTCAAAAATTATTATCTTTTATTGGTAATAAATTGCGATGTACAGTGCTAAAAGTAAACTTAGAATAGTTGGATGTGCCTGTTTTTAGGTTTCTCCCACTGACATGATTTGAAAGAATTGGGTTTGTTTATGTGACAAAACCTAGTATTTCACATTATCCTTCATGGCAAAGGATATAACTTAAGTTTATCCATTGACATATGATTCATCCATATTTCTCAGATATACCCATCTGTCACATACAGACTTGATGTTAATCTTTGAGATGTTTCCCAGTTTGAGCAGCTTTTAACAATGAAGAAACAGATCCTAATAACAAAAGATAGCAATGAAAACAACTCTTTCAAGACTATGATTGATTACTACTGAACTTGTTAGGTTATAGATCTTTTTATTTTCTCAGTTATGCTTATCCCTCTGACCATGTTATAGTATGATATATTAATCATTTCTCTGTCTGTCTTACAAACATGCTATTGGTATTTTTAGTCACTTTATTAGAATATGGTGTATAATGATTTTGTACTGGCTCTGACTCAAAAGGCAATATTTAATTGCTAGCATTGTGTAAGTCCGATCTGAATATGTCAGGTAATCAGACAAATATATGTAACAGTGTTAAGGAAAAGCTCTTGATTTCTAATAGTTTTTACACTGTATGACATGAACCTCTTCTATGGGATGTTTTTTTAATCATTTACATTGGTGCTTGATTACAAAATGGTGATGCTGTGTATGTTCATGATAATTCTGCTTTCTTTATTTGCCTTTATATCTTGTTTGCTTGTATTTCAAGGAAGACAAATAAAATTGTTCTTTTTTGCTGCACACAAAACAGTGTCTAACATTGGAGAAAATCACCATCGTTTGGAACATACTGAAAACAAATTATTATTCTTAATACAAAAAAATAAAAGAGTTTTGACTTTCTTCCATTTTTTCAGACCATCTTACGCTACCCCGAAAGTTCTGGCCAGAGCAGGACTGTCAATGTCTGATATCAGTGTCTTTGAATACCATGAGGCTTTTGCTGTAAGTATTATTTGTCCATTTTTCATCAGTGACTCATTATCATTTCATATTGGATTACTTAAACAAAACCTTGTAGCATTTCATGCCACAAATGACTTTACTCTTGTTGACCATATTTTTCATATTTTTTTCTTTTGTGGGGTCTAAGCCTCTTAAAGCTGAGCAACTAAATGACATAATAACATTTTTGTATTGTCATTAAAAACTTACCTGATATTTTTCCTATTGAATGGGTATTGTTGCATACTCTTTCTGCATGATAACATTTAACTAATAAAAACACGAGAAGCTTGCCTGAGGTCAGGTAAAGTCTCATATTCTTGTCTCCATGTCATGGCTGCTTGCAGTTTTCCCGAGAAGTTTGTTACGTGTAGGCTCATACAATAATAACAAGAGAAAAGAATGAAGTCAACAAGCTTTGTATATTTTAACAAAATAATTTATTTCCCTAGAAAACAATGTAAAAATTGGAAATAGGACTTACGGTTTGTGAATATAATGCAAAATTTAGTCCTAAGAATGAAAAATACAAGTCCTATCACTAAATAGTTCTATTAGAATCCAGGTTTGAATCTCAACGACGTTCCAGTATGGAAGGTCATGACGTCAGGTGTGGTCCTTGTACAGATAGCAACAATTCCTCAATTGAATCACAGTTTATGTTTCCGAATAATTCCAGAATAAATTTCCACTGAATTTCTTTCTCCCAGAATTTTATAAAACAGTACACTCGTTTGGTTTTCTAGAGAATAAATTATTAAATTCCAAAAACAAATGAACTTCAAAAACAATCTGGTTTAAACAATAGAAACCTATCCAATTCAAGGTTTCAAAAATACAACTCACTGAAAAGCGCTCAGAAAGGGTATTAAATCCATCCAAATTATCATCCCGTTCTTGCAAGATAGGTCACAGGGTCTCTTAACACTTGAACAACGCAATAGGAAAAATGAAATTTGTCACGTAGCAAGAACAGCCCTATCTAAGAACCAGACTCTCACTCTGAAACAAATTTAAAAATAAAACATTGTTTATTCAGACTAGACTGAAATGACCTTGGCAATAGCCAATCGTTTTCACGTAACGCTTACACTACTGCGGACCAAGGTGAACTAAAAATATTGCTAATGTAACATCTTTTACGTTTTAGATAAATAACATTACTGAAAGAAAATATCGAATTCCGTGAAAATAATCATTACAATAAAATGTAATGAAACAAAAATAAAATAAAAAAGAATTTTAAAACTAATATGTTGAAGGTTTTAATTTATTTTTTCAGAATTGAAATTTTGTTGTTGGCTTGCACTTTGGGCAGGAACAAAGCCTATCTATTTTGGAGTCCAAAGGTCAGTGATCACTGACTGAATGAAGAAAAATAGTTTCCACACAATAACATTCATTGGTTCTACATTACAGACCTTGAAAAAACTTTGTGGATTAAACATTTGGGATTGGGGTAAAGTAGAAGCCTATTGATTTTGGGGTTAAAGATCAAGGCAACTGTATTAAAAAATAAAGAACAATAAAACTTTCATGAAAGTTTTAGGATGGCTTATGTTTTGAGTAACAAATTGGCTGATTGATTTTTATATCCAAAGTTCAAGGTCACTGGGACTAAAATATGAAAAATGGCTCAAGCATAATATAGGGTCTGCATGGTTATTAAAGGTCATTGAAAGTCATTGAGAATGAACACCTCATTTCAAGGCCTTGAAAATTATTGATATTTCACCTGGGTCATTGAAAATAATTGAATTTTATAAATTTGCTTAAAAATAAAAGTATGATGGAAAATTTTACTTTCATGTAATTTATTTTACATTTTGTGATGATTGGAAGTATGGTTTGATATTTCTTATTATTCTAGCAATTCCACCGTTATCATAATCCACAGGAAGTAATCAGCTATAGTGCATAGCACCCCTTTCACGTGATGTCATTAATGCATTCACACTCTTTCGCTTCAAGTTTAATTGACATATTGGGTCTGGGACAAGGCACTCTGTCATAGTTTGAGCTATGCATCAAGAAGTTTTACAAATGCATATTTAAAATACAGGTTACCTAAAAAAGCCAAAATGGCTGAGTCCCAGCTGATGATAGTGATGATCACAATTTATTTTTAAAGCTATTAAGTATGTCACATTTTTGGAGCTGGAAAAGTGTTAAAAGTTAGAATTTTAGCTGATGCACTTTGCCTAAAATTGAGTTTTCAGAACTAGAAGATGCATTGCCAACATGACTGAAGTAGCACACAGTGACGTCATTTTGAAGGCTTGAAAATACGTTACACTGCAAATGTATGTCAACTTTTTGACCAAATCGGCACACCATATAACAAATTCATAACTTTTTGAAAAGTAGGTATGTAATTTTAATAGATCTGATCACCACTTTAAGAGGTCTAAACTTCTGGACTGTTCATTTGGTGATTATTAGCATAAACCTATGGACTTATCAATAAGGAATAACCACTTGGTATTCTTGAGAAGTGTTGCTAAGTACTGTCCCAAATTTTTAATTTACTACTCAGTTTTCAGGTACAAGAACATGTGCAATTGAAACAGTGAATAGTAACACAACTTTTTATTGTTTGATTTCCCTGGATTATGTTTTTATTTAGGAATAAATCAATGCAAGGTGAATTCTAATGGACAGGCATGGATGATTTACCGCCTTATCCTTGATAGGAAAAACATGGGGATACAGGTTTTCACTGTCTTTTGAATTCACTTGAATAATGGTAGGGAGTTTAAGGTACTATAACAAGCAGAATATGGCATTGATGGACTTAAAAACCTAATACAGCATTATGGAACAGATAGTAAATCTGGCATAGTAGTCAGTAAAGCACTGATTCAAAAGTGAAACCTTAGCAAGTTTTATATTAGTGAAAAATATTATTTTGGAGCAGAAGTATCCAGAATAGAATACATGTGAGTTATGGAAAATTGTGCATAATAACCATAAAGAACAGCTTCCAAACTGTTCCACCTGGCCAAGATAGGTATTCATATATGCCCCATCAACAGGAGTGTCTCAGCACAGAACAATACTCATACACAGGTAAGGAACATATTAAACTAGAGGCGACATCTTTTAAAGGTTTGATTTCAGTAGGTCTGTAACAGAGTTGAACTAGAAGAAAGATGCATATTGAAGTGTTGGGTAAATATTGAATTATGGCCGTTTCTGCCTCCTTTTTGTTTTACTCACCCCCACCCTTATTTTGGTGGCAAGTGGAAGCCACCACCCCCACTCCAATTAGTTAATATCCTGGCAGCATCTCTGAAGTGAAAGCACTGGAGTTGCAGCTGGAGTAGAAAATATAGAAGCTAAAGAGCAGTGGTTAACATCTGGGACCAGTTACAATGACGTTTTTTATAAATATCATTTCCTGTTTTTATTTCATTACATTTATTTATTTCTGTATTGTTTTTGTATTTGTTTCTTGTATTTAAATTAGTAACTGATGTAGAATACTTGATACTGTGAGTAGTCTTTAAAAACTGAAAACTGGTCATTGAAAAGTCATTGAATTTCAGTTCACTGATCTATATGTATCCTGTAATATAACTTTAGTTTTTGAAAATATATCTTGAACCAGAGTTTGCTTAGAACTTGCATGCAAAGTGTATGAAAGTACTATTGATTTTGGGATTAGAGGTGAGGGTCATTTTGACTCAGAGAAAAATGGGTTTTACAAAGTAACTTTTGTTCTAGAGAGTAAGTTCCTTGACCATACTTTTTGGATAACTTTCACAGTTAGGTAATTGACACATTTAATGTACAGTTACTGTCTTCATCTGTTCAAGGAATACATTTGAACAAACTGTACAGTAACTGTCTTGAGTTTGGTAATGGGCATATTTGAATGTACTGTACAGTTACTGTCTTCAGCTAGGGCCCCGAGTGGCCAAGTGGTCTAAAGCGCTCACCATTTCAGATCACTTCCATCTCACCTCTGTCTGCGTGGGTTTGAGTCTCGGGTTTGGCCTATATGGGTATGAGAGAAAGCTTGCCAGTAGCTTCTTGTGGGTCAGTGGTTCTTTCCGGGGTTTTCCTGGGTTCTTTCTCCACCATTTACACTGGCCACCATGTATAGCCTATCTTGTGCTGAAAAATGGCGTTAAGCCCTAGAACAACAACAAGAACATCAACAACAACTGTCTTCAGCTAGGCATTGGAGACATGTGAATGTACTGTACAGATACTGCAGGTTGTTAGTATCTTCATCTTCAACATTTGAGGAGGTATTCCCTGGGAAGTACTTTGTGCCATTTTCAAAAATGTGATGATAAAACACATTCACTATAATGGTGACAGAGTGGAAATGATGTCCTGACATGAACTTGCCTCCATGAGGATGACAAGTTCACTCATTCTTTGAATTATGTTTCTAGTTTTTATTTTGAAGAAAGTGTATTCAGGATTTATGCATTTTCGTTAAATTTAAGTTTTCAGGTTTTTATCCTGTCATTTGTTTATTATCATTGTCATTGTTTAAATTTATACAGACTACTTGGCAGTCATATATAATGTTTAAACCCAATAAACTTGGCAGTCATATATAAT
Organism: Megalonaias nervosa; assembly: GCA_016617855.1. Lineage (NCBI taxonomy): Eukaryota > Metazoa > Mollusca > Bivalvia > Unionida > Unionidae > Megalonaias > Megalonaias nervosa. Next base: position 252,981 of record JAECUM010001554.1, read on the forward strand.
GTTTAAACCCAATAAACTTGAAGCAGTGTTTTATCTACAAATGGCTTCATGTAAGTCATTTGACTCATCAAGGCAAAAAACAGTGAGTCAAAATCCAAACCTATGAGTCCTATTCAAGCCAATGATCAGTCTTTAGTAGCTTTTAAGAAAATAATTATATTGTTTAAATACACAACAAAAATATTAGTTTAGATTATAAAATGTGACTAAAGCCAATAAGGGGCAATTCCTTTGCCAGAAACATCTGAACATTCTATATTTGTTAAAAATCTTGTTCATGGTTTCATATCATCAGAAATAATCTGAGCATATATGACAAGGCGTTTATTGTTGGCTATGTCAGTACTTTCATCTGCCATTGCTGTCACAAATGACGAATTTTGCAGGTCACGTAATAGACTATCCTCAACAACGTTTGATAGGCTCTCCAGTGCCTCTGAACAGGTAGTAGCTAAGTTATACTGAATGGCAGAATTCTTCAAATGCCAATAGCATCAGTTTCTTTAGCTGTTAAGTCGTGTATTAAATTAAGAAGAGATTTGTATTTTAAAAAAGGTATGTCTTTTACACTCAACCAATGTATGCACTTAAGTAGCACTTTCGCTGCTATGTCTTGTTTGTAAAACTGCATTAAAATCTGCCTGGTGTTGTGAACCTTCAATCAGCAGTTTGTGTTTAGGCAACCCAGCATGCCTTCCCAGTGTACTGTTCTGAAAGTTATGGTTGTTTTGCACATATGGTCATCGAGGTTTATTTTAGCCTCTGTACATATATGGCAAAACATAAAGGCGTCTTTACTGTCACATTCTTAACTCGACTTAATGTCTTTTTGAAAACGTAGCCAGCTGTATGTTTTCAACCACTGCTGCACAAAATTATTTTTTATCTTACGAGTAACCGTTACGTCATCTTTTGATGACGAAGGTTCCACTGGTTCGATAACAATCCTTTTATCGACGGTCGGTTGTAAAAACGCGGTCCAAATGATAATTTCGTTTGTTTTGGATCTATTTTAATGGTTTTTTTTTTTTACCTTGGACGCCATTTTCATTCGAACGCTGATAGTATCTTGGAACAACGCAAGGCATACAATTGAGTGAATGGAAATTGTTGCTTCTTTGCATGACAAGGATGCGCATAAAATAGTTTCTCGTGAGAATCACTGTAAAATCACGCATTTATTTTTCGCCTCTTTCTTGTGTGGTGATTTATGGTTCTAATATCCTGTTGCTACAACTGATGTGACAGTTACAGGTCACATAAGGTCAGCTCCAGGCTCCACACTGTTGTGTTAATCAGCAAAACATAACATTAGGGTGCGTCAATTTACGCACCGTCAATGGCTTTTGTGCGTCAAATCGGAAAATTCTGCGTATTTGACGCATGAGGCGTGGGTAGATAAAACACTGAAGGTGAATGGATTCTAACAAAAGCAGCATGAAGCAACAATAATTGTTAAGTTGAAAGCTTTATTATTTCACCTTTCCATGTAAGAATTCTCTTTATGTTCTTTTCAGGGCCAGATTTTGGCAAATTTAAAAGCCATGGATTCTGACTGGTTTGCAAAGAACTACATGGGTAGAAACCAAAAGGTAAATAGTACAGCTGTGTAGTTATTCATTCTCTTCATTCCTTTTGATTATGCAGCATAAGGTTAATAGATAGACAGATGTAGGTAGTAAAGTAGATTAATAGATTCAGTTAGTACATAAGGGATAATAGATAACATACCTTTCTACATCTGGACTAGCAGCACACCCTGCATAGTAAATTGCTAAAAATTGTAAGGAATAGAGGATTAACCCGTAAAAGCTACAGAATATAACTTATGCTGGAGGCTCAAACCTTTTCATGCTCCATAAGGCAGATGAGCTTATGGATGGCTTGTTGTCTGTAGTTTGTCAGCATGAATTTTTGTCTTTAGTCCTCTCAAGCTACTTAAAGGATTACTGTGAATCAAAATTCGTCCCATGATCCATCTGGTTCTAAAAGAATATAATGCAGCTCAGACATCCTGACATCTTGAAAATATAGTCACACTGCCAACCAGAGCCCTGCTAGAAAAGTATAAAACTGAATTAGTTGGAACATATTTTATTGCCATATCCAAGAGACATTTGGTGTTGGATTCAAGTTTTACAACTTAGGTACAGTCCTCCCACATCATAAAAAGCACTAGCATAAAATGAGAGGCAGAGGGAGAGAGAGAGATGACCATGAGTTAAAATTTAATTATATTCAGATGACCATGGGTTTAAGTACATTCACTGAGATGGGCTAAACATGGTGGCCAGTACAACTGGTGGAGTAAGAACCAAGGGAAAACTCCCGAAAAAGCCACTGACTCACAGGAAGCTACTGGCCAGTTTTCTCATATACCCACATTGGCTGAGTGTGAGACTTGAACCCACATGGACAGAGGTCAGATGGCAGTAATCAATAAAGGTGAACACATAGACTAGTTGGCCACCTTGGGCCGCGCAAGAAAGTTATAAAACTTCATTAAATGGAACATATTTTATTGCCATATCCAAGAGGCATTTGTAGTTGGAATTAAGTTTTACAACTTGGTTACAGTTCTCCCACTACATAAAAATCACTCAGCATAAGGCAGAAGGAGAGAGGGAGATGACCATGAATGAATACTCAATTATATTCAGATGACCATGTGTTTAAGTATATTCACTGAGTGATTATAAGGTGCTGGGTTACTAAGGTCATGAAAAAATCTTGGAAAAAATGTGATAGAAAAGTTACAGAAAATAGCCAAAAATTTAAAGTTGGTATTTGCTTTGTTTATTAGTCTGTGGTGTTAAAGTGGGTAGAACAGATCACATTAGGGAAATGAGGAGACTGTTTTGACAAAAATACTGATTAATATGTTGGTTAATTTCTTATATCATGTTGGTCAGTATTATCATAATTTCCTATGTACAGATACACTTTCTTTCCATTTTGTCATAAACATCAAAGAATTGAGTCATGACAAATAAAACAGTTGCCATGGAAAGGTCATAGGGTCAAAGAAATGATTTGTGTAGGAACCCAGAATGAAGATTGTAATTGGTGAAAGGCAACATCATTGGAAGTTGTACTTTTTTCTGCATTTGAGATGATTGATTAGCAACTACCTGCTGAACCACCAAAGTTGTGCGTGTGTGTGTGTCCTGCCAGTTCTTCTTGTACCCTCCAGTTGTTTTACTTGTAAATTTTTAATACCTTTTATGAGGCACTTCTCTTAAATAGCAAACACTGCTCAGTACCATATAATGATACTTAAGTGAAAGTATGTTGTACTTATCAAGAAATCTATCATAACAACTGTCTTGCAGGTTGGGACACCTTCCCTGGACAAATTTAACTTGTGGGGTGGTTCCCTATCATTGGGACATCCATTTGGTGCCACTGGTGTCCGCCTGGTAACAACAGCTGCCAATAGACTGCACAAAGAAGATGGCCAGTATGCCCTTGTGGCTGCTTGTGCTGCAGGTGGATTGGTAAGATTGTGATCTACATTTCACACTTCACTGGCTTTGGTTTCTGTGCAATGAAAGTTCTTTCTCAGGCAGTTTTCATGAGGGTAATGGCTAAAGAGATGCATCTCCATATAATATGCATCATCCTTCTGAAAAAAAATCATTCTTTGCCTTATTTTATGCTTCACTGACTGCAGTATATGGTAAATTCATTCATTTTTATTTGCATCATTTTTGTGGTTTCATGAATAGTTACATGTTTGTTGACTCAGAAATTAATGGATTGGTGTTTAACACATAACATTTAATGTAAAAACATTTTATGTGAACTAATTGAATGTACCTAATAGTAAAACCCACACAAATTGAATAAAGTTAATTCACAGTATTTTACATAAAATTGTTATTTCACAGGTATTGTCCATATCATGATTATTATACTGTTAAATCTCCATGAAGTTGAGGTTGACCTGATGCATTGTTCATAATAAAGTAATGAAATGTAATGATGAAATTTGTTTGCTCTTCTTTGACTGGTAATAAAATTTGGTTTTCTCTGAATTTTGAGCATCTGAACCATAATGAACTTGCTTACTTGTTAAACTTTTTCTGCAAGAGTATCTACAACCTGGCCCAGGAGTATATACGCCTAAGCCCCAAGGGTATATACATCCTTGTGATGCCCATCTGTCTCTCCTTCCATTCAGTACATAATCTTTTTATCTAACACTAGACCTGCAGTCTTTGATGGATATCCATAAAACTTCAGTATTATCATCATCACCTAAAGATGCATAAAAGATTCATGTCAACATAAAACCATGCTTTTGCAGTTGTTGTTTTAATAGTTGTTTCCCTTGTTTACTTGCAGCTGCATTTAGTGTTTGACAGAATCTAGTGAATACAACTAGCCTTACATTTTCATTTGATTGTCAAGAAACTTTGTAAATGTTGTGTTCATCATCTGAAGAGGCATATATTGACAGATCACATGCCTCCAAAAGTTTCTTTGAGAGTTATTGTCTTTTTCTTTTAGTTCATGAATGCAATATATGATGGAATCTTGTAACACAGCTAATGTCAGTTTTGATGGATCACTGTGAGACTTGGTGCAGATTACAGCTGAGACTAGTTGCCTTCATTAGATTTTATCCTTCACTGCATACATCAATAAATAAACAAAAAGGTCATTTAAACTAATGAAAATTGCAAAAGTAGAGTGATTTGTTGATATGTCAATATGCACATCTTCTAAAAAAATTACCATAATATGTAAATTTAAAAAAAGTCAATAACTCTAACAAAAGATCTCAGGAGCAGTGATTTTTTTATATAGGCATCTCGAGATTTTGTCATACATTAGGCTTTAAGTCAAAATGGACAACAGCAAAAGTGCAGAGATTTGTTGATATGCATATCTTTAGATGATGATTGTAACATTTTCCAAATATCATGAAAGTCCAATGAAAACGGACTATTCATTCACAATTGTCATACACCACATCCAGCTGCAAGTGAACTAGGGCAATAACTCGGAGAAATATTAAAGGGAGATTATTTTGTCAATACAGGCATTTTCAAATGATGACCATCAAAGACTGAGACTAGTCGCTTTCACCAGATTTTATCGTACACTGCATGCATCAGTAAAAGAAAAAGGGCAATAGAACTAACCAAAAACTGCAGAAGTAAAGAGATTTGTTGATATGTCGATATGCACATGTTCAGATAATTACCAGAATATTTATAAGAAAAGGGCAATCACTCAAAAAACCAATAAAAATTGTTCAGGCCAGGAGACATGCTACATCCAAGGTCTATGATGCCAAATGGAGAACCTTTTGCAATCTGTACTGTAGGAAACATGTTAATCCTAGCTGTCCCTTTATGAGCGCAGTGTTATATGTTCTTTTCCTTTTTGAAGAGAGACATTGCTCAGTTTCTAGTATCAAGTGTTATATGACAGCCCTTACAAACACTCTCAAATTATGGATGAAATCTCTCGTGTGACTGGTGGTTTTTAACCTACCCCAACCCCACTGATGCCTCTGTTGAGAACCTTACACTCAAGACTGTTTTCATGCTCTCTTAGTATTTGCAAGATCAGCATCACCTGTCAATCACAGAGTTAGTTAGGTTGCTATGTTTAACAGGCCATCAGATTGTGATAAGATGTTTTCTTGATGAAAACCAAATTCAGAAAGAAAAGTGCAAACCCCTTCACTTTTATAATGTTGCACCAGCTTTCAAGTACATATGTGTTTATTCTCCTTAGAAGGTAAATCTCACAATTGTCATAGATGATGTTATGATAATTGGTTAGTTCATTATTGTTCAGACTTGATATTGCAAGTGATCGGGAACATCTGACCACTGACATTTTGTCTGACAGTAAAACTAGTATGTGAGCATCAGCTTTTTCTGATCTGTTAGTAATTTTCATCTGGATAATCACTTTATCTGAACTATATATATATATATATATATATATATATATATATATATATATAGATGTATATATCCCCCCATGTTTAGATTTGAGATAACCCAGATTAGATTCCCATTTATCTGTTTTTCATGCTGCCCCAAAAAGTTATGCCTGCAGTCATACTGTAACTCAGAAGTAGTCGAATTGTTAGAAATGAAATAGTGGTTTAACAGGCTCAGCATACTTTGATTTGATTCCAGGGTCATGGCATGATAGTGGAGAGGTATCCAAAGTGATCTCATCAATGAACAATAAGCTTGGCCCATCTGTATATGTGATGTCAATAGATAACAGTTGAAAATGGAGTTGAGAGACATTTCAGATCATCAGTGCAAGACGAGTCTACATTGTGATCATTGGCATACAAATTGGTACTTGAAGACTGTAACGATATTTATATTTAATTTTAAACATTTGTCAGTAGAAATATGCAACAGTGGATAAATCCTGTTTGAATTCTGAAATCACCACTTTTTTTAAACTTTGGATTACTTTATTCAGTGTGCATTTCTGTCGAAACAATTTAATTTTCTTCTTGTACATTTCTCTTGTAATTTTATTTTCAGATGAATGTAAATATCTTCATTACTGCAAAATAAAGTACCATTATCTATCATTTGTCAAGTGTTCTTGCTTACTTGAAAAGATGGCCAACAGTATACATTGATTAAAAAAAATAAGATCAAACAAGTGAAATTCCATGATTCAGATCCAAAGCACCCTCATTGCATTTAAGAAAATGCCCCAAATATGTTTTAACTGATTTAAGGATGGTAATAAACTTGATACAGTGACATGTCATGTGTTAACCCATTTTATCCGGAATATGACTACGGGTGTAATACCTCATTCTATCCTGAATACGCCTGTGGTCGTAGGATCCATTTCATCTGGAATACGGCTACGGTTGTACTCTACTATGTATGTGTGTAGCGTCTCTAGAAACACGTGTTATACATCACAAATACTTGTGTACTTCTTCACCAACACAGGAAATGGTTAAAGCACGCATGCGCAGTGAAGTTCTAAAAAGAAAACATGGTTGGAAAAGAAATTGTTGGTTTGAAAATCGATCGATAAAATGATGGACGACAACTCAGACGTAAACATGGATATTGATAGTGAAGGTAGCGACATTGAAGTTGAAGATTTGGATGATTCTGATGATAATATTGACTTAAATGATGGGTTAGATATGAATCAAGTTAATGAAAGAGATGATGCATGGCTTCATGCACTTTTCGACCGTGATTCGGAGAATGAAGCTGACTTTGAAGGTTTTCAAGAGGAATGGGTCCGGGATAATTTTTCTCCTCGGCTGCAGCCACGATTTAAATTGATAGAAGGGGAAACTGTTCAACACCCAGAAGAAGCCGATGCACAACATTACTTTGAATTGCTTTGGGATGATTTAATCTGGAAAAAACTTGTTGACGAAACAAACCGTTACGCTGAACAGGAGCGTAGAAAAATTCCCCCCTACCAAAGTCACCAAAATGGACACCAGTCGATATTCCCACAAGGCAGGCCTTTATAGGCATATGTTTTGCCATGGGAATAATTCGTTTTCCATCAAGACATAATTATTGGCTACAAAATAAGTATATGTTTGTCACGTCCTTTAATAAAATCATGTCTCGTGACAGATTTGATCTAATTTGGAGATACTTGCATCTCCATGACAACGAAGAACAAGCTGCAGAGCCTAAGCCAGAGGGAAGACCAGATAAATTGAAGAAAATTAGATGGTACCTGGATTATTTAGACCAGAGATTTTCATCAAATTTCATCCCCAAAACAAATGCAACTATTGATGAAAGCATGATAAAATTCAAAGAAAAACTCTCCTTTAGACAGTATCTCCCAGCAAAGCCAACAAAATGGGGGGTGAAACTATGGAATATGGCCGACAACTCAACTGGTTACATGCACAGATTCCAGGTATACACCGGCAAAGAAGATGGGCAAGAAAAGGGGCTGGCTTACAGAGTGGGAATGGATCTCTGCTCACACATGTTTGGAAAAAATCTGACAGTCTATTTTGACAACTTTTACACGAGCACAGATTTATTGAGAGACTTGCATACTAGAGGGGTGATGGCCTGTGGAACGGTCCGTAACAACAGGAAGGGGTTGCCAAGCTGAAAATGAAGAAACATGAATACAAAGTCGCACAGAAGGATGAACTTACATTTTGTGTTTGGCAAGATACAAAAGCTGTTTGTGTCTTGTCAAATTTTCATGACCCATCATCACGTGGCTTTGTAAACAGACGTTCTGGTATGGCTGTTCAGCAACAGGTTCAAGTTCCCAAAATGCTATCGGATTACCAGCAAAACATGAAAGGAGTAGATCTCTGTGACCAGATGGTTGGGTACTGTCTTCTTCATCACCAGTCAAAAAAATGGTGGCGTCGAATTTTCTTTTACTTAATTACTTAATGGAAGCTTCAGCGTACAATGCGTATGTGATTGCACGGGACACAAATCCAGAGAAAGTCAAAATTATGTTGCCAACATTTCAGAGCTATCTGGAGGACTTAGTTGCATCTCTGATTGGTGACACTAGAGCTGGAAATGCTGCAGCACTTGTTCCAGAACCTACCAGAGTAACAGTGCAACATACCATTGAAAAAATGTTTGACAGAAAAAAAAACCTGTCATGAATGTTCACTGGCCGCTCAACCTGGAGAGAGAAGAAGGGTGACAAAATTTGGTTGCAGGGAATGCAATGTCCCTGTTCATACCGAATGCCAGGGAAAACACATTACTAGGAGTATAACGCTTAAAAGCTGATGTTTAGACAACAACTGATGTATAATTGGCAGTTTTAAAAATGAAGTACATTTTTGCAATGTGATGTGGACATTTTTATTCACCATTAAAGTAATATTATTATTACTGACATAGTGATGATGTGGACTTCAAATTTTGTACAAAAATTGTACTGATTAATTACCTTCATCTTACTGAAAGATTTCTAGGATTAATTTGTGGACAAGTTTTCCTGAGAAACTGCAGGCTGAAGTACATGTTCTAGATTGTGAACTAAACAAATTGTTCCAAGTGTTTTGTTGTGCAGTTTTAGTAAAATTATTATAACTTTTGAACTAACAGTGCTAGAAACTTCAAATTTGGACCAAAATACTAGAAATAGAATTATCTTTATTTTATTCCATACTATTTGGAGCATTTCATTCATCTTCATGAAGAAAAGATTCACTGAACATCATGCTAAGTTTTTAAATTTTTTTTTTTCTTTCAAGCCATATTTCAAAATACAGTTGTGAGCATGTACATTGGTAAATGATAACAAAACATATATCACTGTGTTGCAAATTTTATTACCTTTTCAGAGATACATAGTTTTATATACTTTAAAAAAGAAATAACGATGTTACAACATTTTCAGTAAACATGGTGAATGTCATCACAATTTCTGCTACTGCTGCTGTGTGAGGCTCCGTTTTACCACAGTGTATTTAGAATTGCTTCTCAGGAACCAGGCACTGCAGTTGAAATAGGTAAACAGGATAGAATGGGTTAGCATTGGTCATGTGTTAACATTAGTAATTTTCTAGGTTGTAAGGTCTTGTTATGATAATTTTACATTCCAAATTTTATCAAAATCTGTTCAGAAATGAAAGATTGGTAATTATCAGCTATTGGATACACTATGAAAATGCACTACAAACAACAGATGGTCTATAGCCAATGACTTAACACAGATAACAGATACAGAATTGTATCATTAACTTTCCTGGTCTTGGGTCCTTTGAGTTAACAAATGAATGGAAAATGTTTTATCTTCATTATATAAATGTACTTGTTTGGTGCAAATGAATTAGCTGGAAAACAAATGAATGCATCTGCTTCTGAAAATATATCAGGTTATAGTGTGAAACAAATGAAAATATTTTGTATTAAAAGAATTAAGTGCTAATATTTCCCAGTGAAACAACCATCATATTTTTTAACTTATTTGACATTTGGGGGATAGGGAAAAGTGAGGTATGAAATAAAATATCCGATAAACACTACATTGAGTTTGATTTTAAACTGTTTTCAGAAAATTTACTGAGTTCTCTGCCCTTTTTAATTTGAAATGATGCTCTCCTTCATCCATGTCACACATTTCTAGTTACGATGCAGATACTAAATAACACTAGAAATCACAAGCAATCCAGGTAATATTGATTATGGTTGATGTTGCTGATGTAGGCTTCCTTTGACAGAGAAGTAGAAAGACGGACCTCTCACTGAAGGATGGTACCAGTCAATCAGCTTTTACATAATAGATTTCAATGACCATCTAACCAATTAAGTTGAAAGTTGTGAATCAGTACATGACCATCTGCATATATGTTATATTTCCCATAATTTCTGAGAGTTGACAGGAAAGTCTGTAAAACCATAACTATGAAATTGTATGCATTTAATGTATTTCTTCAAATACATTCCATGATCACATAATCTTTTGGATATAAGCCTATTTCCTCCTGAATCCAGATGGGACAGAAATTTCCAAGGCAAAACCAAATGTCCTGAAGTCAGATCCAAGTAAACATGTTTACAATTTATCTTAAGCTTAGTCTACACATATGGACAAAAGTTACCTATGTAATATGTTCTTTACAAAATAATCCATACAATCTACATTTGTGGACAAAAGTCATAGTATCAACATACATAACACATGCAGCCCATGAACTATCCTTTCAATATGCTGCTCCACCTGTATCCTTGTTTTAGAAACCAGTTGTCCCTGCCACATGTAGTCAAGCCACGCAAAGGATCTTTTATGTTCCAAGCACTATTCAGATCTCAGTTTTATGCCAGCAGATAACAGCTGAACCAGTTTATATGGTACCCTTTCAGGGGAGGTAACAAACCAAGTTTCTCCACCCGAAGCCTCCTGTCTTCTGTCACTGGCTTAACACCCCTACCACCCACTGACATTCTTCTGGGGGTTTGTGTGTGCCAGATTGCTGTGATTCCAATCACATTGGAAGAACTTGTTGCTGCATAATGAATAGATGATGCAAGTGATTTTGGAGGGGTTGTGTTTATTCCACCCCTCCTCTTTTTGCCTCTCCCCTTCTAATGGATGTGCTGTTAGATTGAGAGGATGAAATTCTTCAGCAGGAGATTTGGTGCTCATTGACAAACAAGTAATGGAGATCGTATGACAACCACAATCTCCAGGTTCTATTCATGGCTGTTTCATACTAAAGAGACTGACTGCAAGTTTAGGTTGATCATAGATTTAAATCACCTCAATGAATTCATTCTTCTTCAGAGGTTCAAAATAGCGACAGAGATCTATGTCTCTCCATCCAAAGGGACAAAATTTGCCATCAGTCTTGATCTCACAGATGCCTACTTTCAGGTCATTATACACCTGGCTGCACATACATTTCTTTGATTTGCTTACCACAGTAAGTTTACCAATTTTGATTGTTTCTTTGCAGTCTAAATATCAACTTCTAGGTCTTTACCAAATTATGGATTGTGTTGCCACCCTGTTCATTGACTTCCTGTATGGCAACGGTAGAATATATGGACGATATAAAAAAAAAACAATAGGGCAATCTCTTGTCTGTCCGTTTTGAATCATGAATTTGGGAAAAAAATCCGACTTTCACCCATCCCAGTGTTTTGTCCACCTGGTTATGTAAACCTTGTGTGGATTATCAAATTGGTACAGTCATTTCTATGAAGATGGTAATGCAGCAGCAGCTTTGATCCCACTGGGCAGCCTTTATATGCACCCGTTACAAATAACTTTACTGGATCAATGGCACCCTTTTCCAGCCCACTGAATTCAAAATGTCATTATCTTCAATGAAGTACGGTCATTCATGTGTCAGTAGATCAACCACTGTTGACTCGTGACGAATTCCTCTGGAGCAAAGTGATGGTATGTACAGATGCAAGTACATCCCGCTAGGGAGCCCATTTTTTGCTGGAATTTGAATATGGTCAACAACGAACGGGGACCAGGGTAACTGCCTTTTCATATGAACCTATATATGAAAGCTATTATAAATGACTTCAGTTCTAGAAGGATAGACAGTACAGTAAGTCAGCCCTGATTTTGACAGACAACTCTAGTTGTGACTTACAGGGGCATCAAATCACCCGACCTATGCATGCTGGTTTGGCAGTGTCTTTGTCAGAGCTGCCAACTTCAGATCAACATACTAATCAGACACATTCACAGCAGACTCAATGTCCAGGCTGATGTTCTTCCCAGAAAGGGTCAGGTTATCCTTCTGGAATGGTCTCTTCATCTATCGGATTTGGGGCACCCAATGATCGACCATTTGCAACAGGGTGGAACCAAAAATTGGCCACCTTTGTCTCATTGGTTCTTGACCCTAAAGCTTGTGCCGTGGATGCACTGTTGGTAAGTTGAGAGGGGTTATGTACATTTGCTTACTCCCCACGTCTTAATAGTAAAAGTCATAGAAGACGAGAGGGATAGAAAGCCACGAGTTATAGCTGTAACCCCGGTCTAAAATGCCCATTACACACTACTTGCTTTTTTGTGTTCGACAGTATTCAGATTGGTTAGATACATTTGTATCTAATATAAATACTTTTCTGTAGCAAAATAAGTTTTTGACTCCTGAGCTTTCGACCTTTTCACAAAGTATTCATCTGAGAAATGACTTCTGGACTGGAGTCACCTGATTAACTGAAAGTTGATCACATGACAAAATCCTTCTGTATTTGGGCAGAATTTCCGATCTGGAATCACGGTACAACACTGGCTTCCCTCCATGATTTCGGTAGCTTCCCTTATTTTTCTCCTGAAGGTATTATTCTCTCTGCTGTGTACTGATGTTATCCCCACAAAAATATGCCCTGATTCTTTGCAATGTTCATCAGCTGCTGCCAGGGATTCTCTGTTGGTGTTTAAGTGTTCTTTGTCACTTGTTTCAAGGCTTATAGTGGTCTCCCCAGTGTATTCGTTATCGCACTGGAGCTGTTAGATTATTGACCAGTTATTACTCGAAGGAGAGTGGTCTTGGGGGATGTACCAATATTGTTATAAGGCTTGTGGATCACATTTGCTCCATGTTTTTAGAAGACTTTTGTTATCTTTCCTCCTGATTTTTAAGGAGGTCCTGGAATCCAACTGGAATTTGAATTCAGTGAAAATATCCTGGAAACTTTGAAATTTACTTTTTGTCCTAAAATGTCCTGGAATGTTATAATTGTTACCTTATTTTTTGACTGCAACTTTGCAGTGAATGATTTTGCAACGATTGTCATATTACCTCGGTAGCTATGGTTGAGTCTGGTAACTAAGCGATTTTTACAAACATGCATAATCATTTGTACGCATGCACAGTCATCGATTTCCTTTTCTGCACTGGAAATTTCTTTTTTTGCATAGTTTGACTTGTACCATCTACATTGGCATGGCTAAATATTCATTCATCCCGAATTTTTTAATAATGATTTAAGATGCCCCACTATAAAACATCGTTCAAATTTGTGTGGTTAGAAAATGAGTATTTTCATGGATGGCTTCAGCGAGTAATCTTTTTGAAATTCAAAGCATTCTGTGGAATATGTTTAAAGGATGTCAACGCTTCCAACATGGGAGAGTCAGCCTTGTCATCACATATGAAATCAGAGACACAAAAGAGAAGTCACGTGGGTTTTTTCACCCCAAATTTCAAAAGCGCTCCGACTTTCCTCAAAAGGGCACCAAAGCAGAAGTCTATGTCTATTGACTCTATGCATAATAGCCAATAAACGTGTGCAAGAATAAAACGAGGGTCAAATTTCAAGTAACATGTGACATGTTTGTGTGTGTATGTTTTCTTTTTAAGCCTAGGAGGGGAGTCCTGGAAACCCCGAAACCTCTCTCTTCCCCCAATCCAATCCTGGCGGCAAACTGTCTTTTTTCAAGATGTGAAGCAACTAAGTCTGGTCAAAGCAAACCATCGTTGGCATCAACATCAACATCACTGCCTACAAAAACTCAAAACTGCACCACCCACAAATGACTCGTAAAATTTGTCATTTGTTCATTAAAATCTCTTGGAAAATGAAAATCATTTTGGTGCAGGAACCCTGTAACACATCTTTCTCTTGTTTCCTTCAGATGTTTTCCCTTTGTACTCTTTCAGGAAGGCAAATTTTTAAGTAACTTGTGCTTCTCTGAGAATACTTACCCAATCACATTAACATTAGGGATATAGCCTGCTGCCTCGCGAACCCAGCCCTACTAAAAGACGAAAATCGGTCTTTTCCTGCCGATCTAATATAGACAAAGGGCAATAATTCTTGTCATTACCTCCTCATGCCACCGCCAGGTGTCGCTAGCTATTAAGCTGAGCAAGATACTAACGAGGATGCTCGTATGGCGGGGTGGTTGGGAGGGTTTTAAGTAATGTGATTGGGTAAGTTCTCGGATCAACACAATTTACTTAAAATTTTGTTGGTTATTTTTTTCGTTCAAATATATTCCCCAATCACATTAACCTTAGGAGAATAGGAAATAGGTAATAGGAGGAGGGAATGCTGAGCTTTTGACCTACACCTCGGGTATCCTTCTTGGGAATAATGGCTGGATTCACCATGCTAGCGATATCCCGTTCTCATAATTATATAAGCAACACAGCTTATGGTCACTTGATCTGTGACCCCGACATACGGCTAAGAAGATAATTATTGAAATATTCTTACCTACCAAATTTCACTGGCGAATCCAGCGAAGCTGATAGGCAGTGTTGATTGTTTTAATAGTGTCTGGTGGTCATCTGGGCTGCCGCCACCGGACATATCAAATTCAATGTTGCCTTTGCGAAGCTAAATCTCTAAAAGTTTGATTCTACATGCCAACCAACAGTTTCTGTACATCTCGAATTGAAACGTTACGTTTGAACGCGATGCTAGCTGAGATCGCTCTGATCTCATCATGGGTAATAATTTTGATGAGTCGACTCTGATCTTGTGACACCTCAGAGTACGCCGAGCGTATAACCCATTTCAGCCACGAAGCAAGGGCTTGGGGGGTGATATACTGTTTCCAGGCTTTCACTGGAAGAAAGAGGCGTTTGGGCGTGCCAAGATTTGTCAAGTGTGTTTCAGGTAGTGCGTGAGTGCGTGAACAGGATCTTGCATGCCGCTCATCTCGACCTGTCTGTGGAAGAGAGCGAGCGAAAGACGACTCTGATTGCCGACAGACGTCCATGCCCACAAAAAGTAACAACTTGTCATCGTGTCTTTCACACCCAAGGTTCGTTACGACTGGAGGTTCGTCATCCCGTCTCGACTCATGGGGGGGGGGGAGGAGGAGGAGGGGGTTAACAGAACTATTATGTCGATCCACTCTCCCTGGAGAGAGGGATTGCCATTTCTCTCATGATGCAGGAGGCATTGAGCGGTGGTTCACTGGCATTTCCCTCTATAGAATGAGGCCGGAGGAGGCGGGGATAATAAAAGACATGGTGTCTTGGTAGGTAAAGGGAGATATTGCCAACTCAACACTGGGTGGTGGGAGTCCCCAGCCGTTCCTCAATGGAACTCAACAAAAACGCGAAAGGTACGTTATCTAACCAATGTTTTCTACCACACCAATGGTCTAAATCCACTACCCCATCTTGAACGGTTACTAGAAACACCGAAATAAATAATTATTTATATCTTTTGGGTGTATACATTGCTGTACGATTTGGATTTTTTTAATGTAGCTTGAACAATTTTTCAGTCATATCGCTACAATGTCTGCATGTGGCAGTTTATAGTGATGTCTAGCACTGGAGCATCATGCCGCAGACATGTAGCATTATGTCCCACTCATTCGCATTTTCCTGACACCAGGTCGACCAGTCCTATCACTAACCTCTTAGTGCTGAGCGCCAAGCGAGGTAGCTGTTAGTACCATTTTTATAAGTCTTTGGTATGACTCGGCCGGGGATCGAACCCACGACTTCCCGCATCCGAGGCGGAAGCTCTAACCACTAGGCCACAGGAGCGGTCGTAATTGTTTAAATAATAATAATAATAATAATAAGCAAAGCAAACTTTGGTTTAACTGATTTTGAGACTAATTATTTACTTTTACCAATTACTAGCGAAATCCATGTAATGACGTCACTTGATCGTACTTGATTTTACTCAATTGGACAGGTATGATAAATCGTGAATCGGTCAGTACTTGAAATAAAAGAGCGAGATTATGATTGTGAGAATCCAGAATGTGTATATACATATTTTCGGTGGATATATCGTATACTAACGCGTTTTAAAGTAAATAAAGTCATAATCGACATACAAAACGAGGTAAAAGCTGTCCTATTAAGTAGGACCGAGTGACTTATCAGGCTGATTCGGACCATGGCTGATTCGGTTCGGGCTTATTCGGTCCAAATTACGGGATGATTTGGACCAGATTTTTGGTTGATTCGGACCATGTGAAATATTAACAAGTTTCGTCTGAGAATTAAATGTGATACTTACATTTGTTTAAGACACGATACTTCTCATTATTTCCCAGGTACGTTGAGCAGTTTAACTATGCATTTAAGGAATCAATCATTAAACTGTATGCAGATTGTTGGGGACAAATATCGCAAAAACATTGTCCATGCAGCAACATTTATTCATACATATTGATCTGAGTTTACATTATTTTTCTTCACACATACAGGTTTATGCCTTTGCTAGATTATGTAGAATCTATTTATACCGTCTATTTTGCTATATACCAGTAGTACTACATACAACTTGTATCCTAAAGTAGAAAGTGAGGTGCTGTACAATTTTTGATTTAGTTCAATAAAATATCACACGTCAATTTCATACGTTTATATTCTTCTAATTTTGTGGACCTCGTAAGACGAATTATATTTTAATAATATTTGTTTTAACCAACGTCTGGTAATGTTTTTCCGAATTCATAATCTATCATTTAATGTTCTGCAAATTACTAACACAAACAATTAATGCAGACTTGTTTTCGTCTTCGTATACTGATATGAGTACGTTAATGCCTTTTTAAAAGCAAGATTTATGTGGAACATTTCTTAATCCTAAATAAATCATATTTACTAAAACAACAAACACCGGACATATTCACACGGAACGAAGGTGTCCGGATTTATTTTGGCTGAACAAATCTAAATGCTATAGTTAATAGGGGTTGTCCATAAAATACGTCTGCAGATAATACCTGTTTTCCTACCCATCCCCCATCCCCACCCCCGGCTGCGGACGTCCCCATCTTGCATGGCTGATATGTGGGCCATGTTATCAACCTCAGGAAAAGGGAGCCAGACCTTTGTATTAATGCCAACCCATTCATATATATTCTGTGGCACGAACCGTACAAATTGAAATAAATAAATAATTTATACTTAGGGATCACTCATAAAGGACGTCCGCAAAACATACTGGAATACACGCAGTAGGCCTAAAGCAGCTGTTCAACACAGAATATCTTAACAGAAAAAAAATAGCTTGCGTACGTCCGTAGGGTCTTTTACACCCTCTCCCCCCCCCCTTGTCCGCATTTGAACAACCCCCTCCCCCCATCGTTGCGGACGTCCTTTATGGATGATCCCATATGGCGTTTGTTCTGAAGTCGGCTAGAAATTTGCTAACAACTGTCTTACATAAATTTAAAAGCCGAATATCTACTTTTTATATTCTCTTAGTATGTCTGCAAAAACAGTAATAACTACTAAACTAAATAATGTGTGTGAAATAACGTGTGTTACATGGTTTTTCTTATAATAGTTCACATGGTTCGAATCAGCCCATCATCCGGCCCGAATCGGCCCGTAATTTGGGCCGAATAAGTCCGTCGTTTGGGCCCAATCAGCCACGGTCCGAATCAGCCAGCAATCTGACTTATTACACGAATGGAGCTATAAATAGAAAAATGTTAATAATTTATATAAATATCATTAAAATCAAACTTTATTTTGCTTTTTTATCATTAGTCAAACACATTCATTAGTATTATGGTACAAAATATGTGTATATCGCTTTTTGAATGTATTTCGGTGTTTACCCCCGTCTTGAAAGCTGGCTGATTCGGCCCAAATTACAGGCTTAAGTAGTAAAGGAAAACAAGGTTTTGAGATTTGAACGACCTTTAACCTCCACCCCACCCCCCATCAGAACATATTTGTAACAAACCTGCAGCCTCCATCAGAACATATTTGTAACAAACCTGCAGCTTCACTCAAAACAGGTTTGTCAGGAGAAGGCCCTCTCTCCCACTAAAGAAACCCCTTCTAATTGTCAGAGAAAAACACCCTCCCCCTATTTTATACATGTTCTTTCTCTAAACAGAGACTGCAGTGTCAGTGTTGCGATCGATAAATGTCTAAAAACAGACTGCGGTATTTAATGAATGTTCCGGAAGGATGATGCAATGTTGTGCAATTTCTGGAAGGATGATGCAACTGGAATTGTGATATTACAACTGCGCAAAAGAAATTTCTGGAAAATCACGTGATCGGAAATTTCTGGAAATTCACGCAAGGTCTATATAAAGCCGCCCAAGTGTTTTAGTCTGCAGAGATGCGCTTCGCTGAGAGGATCAAAGGTAAGTGATATTTTTCTACTTAATAGTAGTATTACACTCCAAGGCAAATAGGTCTGGCTTATTATTATATCAAGGAGTTTAGAGAAAATTTTATTTGCCGTATTTTCTGTCATAACTATTTTCATATCTGCTTACCCTTATCGGTAAAATATCTGTTAACATACTGTCAATAATGCGGAACTCGCGTATTAAATCGTCCATATCATATTTTACACCTCGCAAATAAGATTGTATTTGATCAAGTAATTTTTTATAAGTAATACTAGCTATCTTACAAGCATTTTTTTTTTTTTTTGGTCTCAAGCTTGGGTTCGATCTTACATGCTGTTGAAAGAGAGACACCAATACCAGAAATAATTAACAAAAACGGATTTAATAATGCTCCACTTGATATTATGCCGGAGCTAGTCATTAACAATGGCAAATCTGATATTACTCGAAGCATTCTATTGTAATACCTATAACATTGTTTCACGCACCAAAGGTTTTTATTATAATATCTGTAATAATGCATTAGAGCGTTAACATCTTGTTTTGGAATATCTTCTGAAATATGATTGAAATCGATGATTTGCTTTTCATTATACAATTTTTTTTTTCTACAAAAACAAAAGTTCTAGTACCAGCAATCGAATCAAGAAACTCGCGGAACTTATTACAGAAAACACATAGAAGATTTTAAAAAATTTGCTCAATCTCAAGCAGAATTTAGGCAGCGAGTGAAAGAAGCCCGACGTGGGCAAGTAGCTGCCGCAGAAGCAGCAACTACAGCTCTCAAACCAGTTACTGAGGCGTTATTTGGAAAACAACCTGAAACTAGGCCGCTATCAGATGGAGAAGCTAAGCAACTACAGGAAAAAGGTTTAGTCGGGCTTGTTAAAGAACAACAAGAAGCTGCTGCTACAAAAATTATTAGAAGATCTGATGAAGAAAAGGTAAATTTAGCTAGAAAACTTGTAAAACATATTGCCGATCCTGCTGCTAGACAAGCTGAACTAAGACGGCTATTAAATGATCCATTTGTACTTGAACAAATATTAGCAGAAGTAACACTAGTCGAGCAAACTGAAAGAAAAATAGAAGGTGAGATGATGCGCAGAGAAGAATCTTATGAAAAAATAAGGAAAAGAAAAGAATTTGAACATGCTCTAAAAAATATAAACGATCAAATAATAGATTCTGAGTATGATTTTTTTAACAGAGAATAAAGTCTTAAAAATGTAAGAATATACGATATTCAAAAACAAAATTACAACGCCGAAGAAAATATTAATAAGTTAACAGAAATTGCAGAGCAAAGTAAGAAACATCTCGACGATGTAAAACTGGAAAATGAAAACTACAGAAGAAGTATTAACAAATACCGGCACTGGATTATCGCAGATCTTTATATCAAAGCTATCCGTAATATAAAAAATAACGTAATTCTTAGTGAACGTAGTACTAGTGGTTTGCATACTGAGGCAAAAAAAAAAAAACTAGATGAAATACGTATGAGAGCAGATAGGGTTGTCCCAGATGACATAAAAGATCCTATTGCTAGACAAACTGAATTTAAGTCGGTTGGTTGATAACGAAAAGGAACTTACGCGTCAAAAGCTTTTGCAACTGAGGCTGCATCTGCCGTTGGAACTGCGGTGGGACAAAAGCTGGTAAAAGGCACACCAGATATAAAACAAATTATATCAGAAATCGCCCCAACAGCTGAAACAGGAAACCGGATGACAAAAACAGCAAAAAAACTTTTATCATCAAAAAGAGAACAAATTATACAAAAATTAATATCTAAGGCAACGGCGCCAATCACTGCGTGATTGCTGGTGAATTTTATGTAACCAGAAATATAATGTCTGTTAAAAATTATCTCGATTTAGCAGAAACTTACGACGTCGACGACACAGTAACAGAATTTGAGTATTTTGAGTATCTCGACAAAAATTCGAATGACCCAAATAAGGCCTGTGTTAGAACATTTAATACCAGAGACGAAGATGTATTTCTGCTGCCTCACAAAGCAATGTTAGAAGGACGTGGCCAAATTATGACAGTAGCTAATCCGCCCGCCGCCATTGGAGCAGGCGCAAAAATAGCTCTTATAAATAATGGCTGGTGTTTATTTAAAAGTGCTCGATATCAGCTAGCTAATCAAACTGTTGAGGATATTTCGAGTCACCTGCAAGTTGCAAGTACAATCTTAAATACTATTTCGTTTCCTGATGATTATTCTAGATCAACTGTAACTAACATGATGTGGTTTAAGGATACTGGGACTGGAACTGTATCTGGAGAATTTATTTCAAAAGGAGTATTAGAGCATGGAGCTGATGCCGCTGCAGATGTTGTAATTGTAAGAAATTTTCTCATTGCTAATGCTGTTAATTTTGGTATAGCCGCACCAGATGCAGCCGCTAACGCAGACGTTACAGAGTTTCACTTACTGCTGCTTGTAATAATTTGGGTATAACACCACCAGGAGCAGCTGCGAACGGTATTGCAATGTTAAATATAGTTAACGGTGCAATCAGCGTAAGAAATATACGTTACAATGAAGGTTTTGCTAGGAGAAAAGAACTTGCAGCAGGATCACGTCAAATTACAATGATGCTGCCATTAAGTACAATATTTGGATTTTGCAGGGACTATAATAAAGTATTTCGTTGAGTTAAACATACACTTATTTTAGATCGAGCAGAACAAAACGACTGCCTATTTAGGTCAGGCGGAGCTGATGTACAATTTATCATAAACAAACTTGCGCTCTGGATGCCACGAATAACACCGTCAGTCACTAAAATGACAAAATAAAATAGTATACTCGATAAACACACAAACAGAATTTATTTTCACCAACATAAAATATATCAAACAGCTGATCCAAATAAAACCGACTATACATGGCGAGTCACAACAACGTCAAGTGAACAACTCCCTCGGCAATTGTTTGTTGTCTTCCAACAGCAAGCGCGACGTGGTAACCAACAACAAAATAATGGAGTATTCGACCACGCCGATGTTAGACGAATATACGCTAGACTAAATTCAAAACAATATCCGGGACGAGCGATAGAATGCAATTTTGCAAATGACGCTAATAAAAACGTAACTCGGCCGTATATGTACCTGCTCGACGCAGTGCAGAAACATCAGGACGTCGGAGACGGATCTCAAATTTCTATGGAAGAATTTCGTACACTTTATCCAATATTTTATTTTGATGTTAGTAAGCACAACGAGAGAGCTGTCGATTCTACAGCTGATTTTGAAATTTCTTGGACATTCGGTGCAGTTTCAGCAGCACAGTTTTACGTATATGCGTTAGTGATCAGCGACAGATTTATAACCACTGACTGTCGGAGGAAAAATGTCAGTCCAAGTTTAGTTTAATCTGTCATCGTTATATAATGACAAAATATATTGTAAAAGAAATATGTTTAACTGATGGTCAAGTTAAAAAATTAGCAGCTGCTGTTGCAAAGCAGAGGCAGCTATCATTAAAAATCAACCCTAACGCCCAAGCAGGTATTTTAACAAAATTAATGTTAACCAAAAAACAAGTAAATAAGTATAACCGTGGCAAACCTTTTGTTTTAAATTTAAGTGCCACACAAGTAACTGCAATGGCCCACCGCAGCACAGTGGAAGGTGGTTTCTTTGGTCCGGCATTATCAGTGATTGCTAAAACTTTATTACCAAAAATTTTGCCAGTACTTGGTACATTAGGATTAGTAGCAGCGTCTGGCGCAGTATCTGGTGCAACGAAAAAGGCTGTCTCCGGAGATGGTATAAAGAAACTTTTCATTTAATTTTATGTGACTGATAAACATAATGCCACAATGAAAAACAGCAAAAAGAAAGACAACGAAAAAAAGGACACCGCGACGTCGAAAAACCACCAAAGGAGGATTTATTCCAATAGCTCCACTTTTAGAGGGAGTAGCGGGAAGTCTACTGCCAAATCTACTGGGAATCAGCCGAGGACTAACATTGCCAGGAACTCAGCCGTGGCTGCGTTAAGTAACTTTGATATACTTGATAACTTAGGATCGGTTCCCGGATTCCGTGGAGTTTATTCTAAAGACGAACTTGCGGCGATTCCGTCGCCGGGTTCCTGCGTGATCAATATACAAGATTTCAATGACGGATCTGACACACATTGAGTAGCAGTCTACGGCAGTAACTCCTCTGACTCATTTGGACTTCCACCAAGTGACGCAATAAAAAAATATATGTCCAAGTATAAAATAATAAATTATTCGTCTAATCAAATTCAGCCTGTTGGAACTTCTGCTTGTGGATATTATTGTATAATGTTCATTAAACAGATGAATAAAAGTCCAGATTTTTTAAAGTTTATTTTACAATTTGACAAGCAACCCTCTCATGCTAATGATGAGACTGCAATTAATTTTGTATAAACTTACAAATATAAAATGTTAACATACTGTCTCAAGTGCAAAACTAAAACAGAGAATCGTGATGAAACAACAGAAAAAACAAAGAACAGGACGATGCCGAAAAGTATTTGTGCCATCTGTGGAAAAAGAAAAAGTATATTTTTAAAGAAATTATCTGGAGCGGGTTGCCCAGTTATTTTAGTAGACGATTAATAAATAATGACATGCGAGTGTGATTGTGATAGAGATCTCTGTCTTGAGCAAAATAAAATTCTTACATACTGTCAACGCTGTAATCGCCGGTAAATAATTATAACAGGTACAGATATACATAAATTCATTGGCAAACTGCCAGAACCAAAAGGCGGTTGGACATTGCCAGGCCATAAATACACTGAACCTTATAATCCGCTACAGACAGTTGGACGTAAACGATAATTCGCTGCCAGGACATGAGCCTTACAATCAAGTTGATGCAATAGCAATGCGCCATGATATCTGCTACAGGGACAACGAACAAGATAAGCACAGCTGTGATAAAGTAATGTTAGACGAACTTCCTGACATGAAACCTGTGAACATGCGAGAGCGATTTGACCGAAGGCTGGTACAAGGTTTTATTGGAGCAAAATATAAACTCGGACTCGGCAGAGAATTATTTGATGATCTGGCGTCGGATACGCTTGCGTCTCAGCTACATAAACCTTAAAAAAAAAAGTTTCCGCGACGTAGGGTTGTCTAAAATGCCGTTGACGATATCTAGGCAATAGATTTAGTTGATATGTCAGATCTATCTGAATTTAACAATAATAACAGATATCTTTTTAATGTTGTAGATGTGTTTAGAAAATATGCTTTTAGTGTACCAGTTCCAGATAAGACAGGAACGTCAATCACTGATGCGTTAAAACAGGTTATCGTTAGTACAGAAAGAAAACCAAACAGAATCTGGACCGATCACGGAGCAGAATTTTTTAATAAAATATTTGAGCAGTTTTTGGAACAAAATAACATCAAAAAATATGTCACATGGAAATGAAGGTAAAAGTGTTGTCATCGAGCGATTTAACCGCACACTAAACGAAAAAATACACAAGTATTTGACAGCTAAAAATACAAATAAATACATTGACAATCTACAGAAAATGGTTGATGAATATAATAACACAAAACACCGAACTACCAAAATGTCACCAAATGACGCAATTAAAAATCCAATATTAGCAAATGAAAATATGCAGACATAAATTTAAAGTGGGTGATCGAGTTAGAATTTCTCTGATGAAAAAGGTGTTCGAGAAAGGATTTACTCCAAACTGGAGCGAAGAAGTATTTGTTGCTGATAAAGTACTTTTAACAATACCAGTGACATATGCGTTAAAAGATCTGGCTGGAGAACCTATCACTGGCAGTTTTAATGAACAAGAACTTCAAAACACTGAGCAAGATATCAAAAAAGTGATTAGGAAGCGAGGCAACAAAAGTTTAGTCAAATTACGCGGGTATAGCGATAAGTTTAATAGTTGGGTGCCAACTCGGTCGATCTTGATTGAATAAATACTTGTTTGTATTTCGTAACTACAGATTTACATTTGACCAGTCTACATAAGGAAATGAAATGTAATTTTCTTGTATCATCCACTGGCATCCAATTCAATATTTTAACAAAAATAAAATCGTATTTTATGCTCCTTTGCTGGCCAGTTATCTTTAGATTTAAAAACGGTTTTATAAGTTGCCAAAATATTTGTTGTTCGGCAACAGTAAAATTAAATTTTATTATTTTTTTTAGCGATATGATATTTAACATTATATCGTCCAGTTGTCGGTCTGCTGTATTTTGTTTTGTCAACGACGGCGACTACTTCATCTTCGGATTCGTTGTTATACAAAATATCATCTTCGCTATAACCAGCAAATTTATCTAAATTTCCTGCTGTAAAATTGTCGTCGACCACGCTGTCGCTGTCGTTGGCATATATTTCAGCAAGTCTCTGCATTAAGTTCATATAATATAATCTAACTTATAATAATAAATGAACAATGAATAAAATATCATCAAAAAGTTAATTCATCAAATTACAACGAACTAGCCGAGGCAGTACAAAAATGTCTGTCGGGATATAATACTTCTGTTGACGTTATTGTGATGCAGGGTGACTCTAATAAAATACTTCTAACAGCAGCAGAAAAAAATAAACTTGATAATAATACGTTTATAACACTAAAATTTGATAAAGATGATATTTTAATGTTTGCCCATAATTGTCTTACCAAAACAGAATTAAGAAACATATTTGAAAATAAATCTATCAAAGGTCGACATTGACGTTGCTGATTTTCTTGCCCCATCAGCTACAAATTTTATCATAGCTGGATTAATTTGATGATATTTTGCGGCAAAGTAAATGGATTTAAAATTTATTTTTTCCTCAGTTTCAAGATTTACTGAGATAATTGGTTTAGCATATCTAGCGCCACCAGTATCTCCTCTTCTACTATTTTCTTGAGATGCAACTAAATCTAAATTTTCTAAACGATTATCTGTGTTAATTTTGTTTATGTGATCGATAACCAAATTATTTAAAATAGCACCGTTAAAAGTTTCATAAACAAAACGATGGGATTTATAACAAACTTGATCAGTTTTTATTCCACGTACCATCACACCAAGATAACCATCTTTTCTTAAATTTCCAATAACCTTTTTTGTTTTTCTATTTCGTATAATTCCCTTGTCAGATGCTTCATATCAATCAAATACTGGACGAGGCTAAAATTCGTCTTGCAATGATAAATTTTCAATATTATCATCGCTAACTGCGCCGTTTACTCTATAAACTCGCTGTCCATCTGGAATGTCTCCGCAGAACAAAGTATAAATAAAATCTTTTCTAAACATTTCAATTCTATCTGTACTATCTCCTTTTACTGAAATTTTAATTCCGGCTGGAGTTGCCTTACCGAAAGGTCGTCCGTATTTGACGTGAATATCCGAACCAAGTGCATTTCCTGCATATAAGCTGTACTTAGGGTGTATGTGATATTCTTCCCGTTCCGCTGCTGTTATATTTTCTGACATTATACTATAAGGATTTTATATTTCTAATTGAAATAAAACAGAAAATCAATTAAATATAAAAATGTTATATATAATATAATGTTAAAATTGCGAGACATCGCCAAAAAGAGCCTATCTGAAAATGTAGAAAAAATTCCTCGTGTATTTTCTGGCTATGATAAAAGTTATAAATTTGATAAACAAAATGTTTTAGCAAATTTTAACTCCACAAATTTATTTCATCTTTTACAACCTGTTATAGTTCAAGAACTTGCAGTTCACAAAAGTATCAAGTTAATAGTGCAATATCATGTAATTTTATCAAAGTTACGTGCCATCGAAAAAGATGTACTTGATATAATTTTTGAAAATGCAAATTTCGACAGCGAAATTGCCGAGCCCTATTTAACAGCTAAATCACGAAAAATATTAACTGGAACAAATACTGCTACAATTGCCAGTGAAATACACCAAGAAATCTGGAAAATATTGGAGGAATTTACTTCATCTGGATCACATTGGAAATTTGAAATGATAAAGGAAGTTTTATTTCACACAGCAAAATACAACATACTTCGCCGTAGTTCTTACGTTGATCTCCCTCAAAAAATTAAAAACAAACAATGTTGTACAAATATCAAAAACAGCGACAACGAGTGTTTCCGTTGGACAATTTTGTCTGCAGACATCCTCAAAATTGTAACTCCAACCAAGTTGAAAAATATTGGCAGTACAGAAACGAGTTGGATTTTGACGGAACAACTTTTCCAGTAACAGAAAATCAGATACCAAAGTTTGAAAAACAAAACAATATTTCAGTCAACGTTTTCGGACTAGATGAGCGAGAAATGTTTACCCGAGATATATTTCAGACACTGCTAGTCAACCCACTGTAAATTTGTTATTTTATAAAGGACATTATTACTGGATAAAAAACTTTAACGGGTTAGTTGGTAGACAGTATAATAAAGATAAAAATAAGAAATATTTCTGTTACAGATGTTTACAAGTGTTTTCTAAACCTGAAAAACTGCAAGAGCATGTTAAATATTGTGTTGACGTTCAAAGAATAACAATGCCAACAGAGAAAGAAAAAGTATTAACATTTAAAACTTATAATCATAAGTTAAGTATCTCATTTGTTACTTATGCAGATTTTGAGTGTCTACTTGTTCCTGTGGCAGGTGCAGAAAATGATCCAAATAAATCGAGTACAAGAAAAATACAACATCTTCTTTGCGGGGTTTCCTACAAAGTAGTTTGTTGTGCTAATGATAATTTTTCAGGTCCAGTAAAGTTATATCGTGGCAGAGATCCGGCTGTGTGGTTATTAAAAAATTTAATAGATGATGTTAATAAAATATCGAAATTCAAAACAGCCCCAATGAAAATAACATCCAAAGAACAACTTGATTTTGATAATGCAGTTTATTGTCATATCTGCGAAAAGTTATTAGTAGACTCTAACAGAGTCCATGATAAAGTGCGAGATCGCTGTCATCTAACTGGCAAGTATCGAGGAGCAGCTCATAACCATTGCAATCTAAAATTTCATGCACCAAAATTTATTCCTGTAGTTTTACATAATTTTCGTGGTTATGATAGTCATATCATTATAGAAGCTTTTGGCAATGAGGAAATTAAATCTAAGCTAAAACTCGACAATGTAGTAAAATGTATACCAAATAATTTTGAAAAATATGTCAGTTACGCTTGGCAAATTACGTTTCATTGACAGTCTGCAATTTATGGCAGCTCCGCTAGATGAACTTGTAAAAGGTTGTAACAATTTCAATAATCTAAAATGCTGTTTTGGTGAAAACTACGTCGATCTGACAAAAAAAGGTATTTTTCCTTATGAATACCTAGACGACTGGAGCAGATCTGATGAAACTTCCCTGCCTGGCAAAGACAAGTTTTACTCTCAATTAAGAGGCGAAGGTATATCAGACAGTGAATATAGTTACGCACAAGATATTTGGAGTAAATTTGGATGCAAGACATTTGGTGATTATCATGATTTATATTTGAAAACAGATGTGTTATTGTTAGCTGATATTTTCGAGAGTTTTCGTCGAGTTAGTCATGAAAATTATGGATTAGACCCCTGTTGGTATTATTCTGCACCAGGACTATCTTGGGATGCTCTGCTAAAAACAAGTAAGATAGAATTGGATCTCTTGACAGATGTTGATATGTTTAATTTTATTGAAAAAGGTATCAGAGGTGGAATTAGCGTCACAACAAAAAAATATGCAGTAGCTAATAATAAATGTCTGGTAAATTACAATAAAAATTTACCGTCAAATTATATTATTTATCTAAACACTAATAATTTGTATGCTTGGGCAATGTGAGAGCCGATGCCGTGCAGTGAATTTCATTGGATAACTCCAGATCAATTTCTTAGTGAAACAGAAAAAAATCTTCCCAGAAAAATCAATAATGATTTTTCCGATGTCAGTTATTTTGTTGAATTAGATCTCGATTATCCCGAATCACTGCACAACCTACATAACGATTATCTGTTTTGTGCAGAGTCAATAGTAATATACTATAGTTTCTTGTCACCTGAACAGGCAGCGACAACAGCAAAAAATTTGACTGTTCATAAGCTAGTTCCAAATTTACTCAGTAAACGGAATTACGTTTTGCACTATAGAAACCTAAAACAAGCAGTCGACCACGGCTTAATCTTAGGAAAGTCCATCGCGTGTTAAAATTCAAACAATCTCATTGGATGGCAGATTATATTGATTTAAATACCAAACATCACGCAACTTCTAGAACTGAATTTGAGAAAAACTTCTTTAAACTGATGAACAATTCCGTATTTGGCAAGACGATGGAAAATATTCGGAAACGCGTCAATATTGATATTGTAAACGACATAAATCGCAGGAATAAATTAGTTAACGATGACGGTTTTGTCAGTATGAAAATATTTAATGACAGTCTCGTTGCAATACAGTGGCGAAAGACAAATTTAAAGTTAAATAAACCAATTTATGTTGGTGCG
This sequence comes from Megalonaias nervosa, assembly GCA_016617855.1. NCBI lineage: Eukaryota > Metazoa > Mollusca > Bivalvia > Unionida > Unionidae > Megalonaias > Megalonaias nervosa. The sequence goes on from JAECUM010001554.1 coordinate 281,995, forward strand.
TTGGTATTGGAGATACCAAAGTGGTTGATGTACGATTTTCACTACGGATTTGTTAAGAGAGCCTGGCCAGATTAAAACTTATTGTTTACCAATACAGATTCGCTAGTTTATGATATAAAATGTGAGGATGTCTATCAGGATATTTATGACCACCGTAACCTATTTGATTTATCAGACTATCCGGAGAGTAGTGGATTTCATGATCCAGCTAACAAGAAAATGATTGGCAAATTTAAGGACGAATTTATGTTTGTGCCAGTTAAGGAATTTGTCGGACTAAGAAGTAAAATGTACGCTGTAATTTTAGATGACAATAAACTGACAAAAAAAGTAAAAGGTATTCCTCGTGAATATGTAAAAAAAATGTATGAAATTTGATGATTTTAAAGCAGCACTAAACAATAATATCAGCTTCATTAAAACAAATATTATTAGATCAAATCATCACAAACTTGACACAGATACAATTATTAAACGTGGACTAAGTAATTTTGATGACAAACACTATTGCAAGGACGGGATAAACACACTAGCTATTGGACATTATGCTTGTAATTTCATCTAAACTTTAGAAATACTGTTTGAAAATTTAACGTTAACCGATGCAGTGAATAGTAAGGTTAAGGTGTTGATTAATGGCCAACCACTACAGTTTGAATTTAATGATGAAATTTCAGGTATTTGTTTTAGTAAATTTGATAGAATAAAACTCTTGCTGATTAAGTCAGATGACAGCAAATATTTTGATTATCTTGAAAAGTTGAGAGACAATCTCGGACAAAAATATAGTAATCTTGACAATCCAATCAGCCAGGAAAAATATACCAAAATAAATATTAATCTAAACTGCTTGAGGGTTTTTGCAAAAGTTTATAAGTGTTATGTCAACAGGGTAGCAATGAGAGAGTTATTTGAATGTCATCGAAAAGTAAGTGGAAAAGTTAAATTTCATTTGTATAAACATGATGACAAATTACTTCTGGTAGCTACTGTAGAAATATTAATTATTGGCGAAGAAGCTATTTAAATAAAGAACCTAAATTTTCAAGAAAAAATATCACTTACCTTTGATCCTCTCAGCGAAGCACATCTCTGCAGACTGAAACACTTGGACGACCTTATATAGCCCTTGCGTGAATTTCCAGAAATTTCCGATCACGATTTTCCAGAAATTTCTATTGTGCAGTTGTAATATCACAATTACAGTTGCATCATCCTTCCAGAAATTGCACAACATTGCATCATCCTTCCGGAACATTCATTAAATACCGCAGTCTATTTTTAGACATTTATCGATCACAACACTGACACTGCAGTCTCTGTTTAGAGAAAGAACATGTATAAAATAGGGGGAGGGTGTTTTTCTCTGACAATTAGAAGGGGTTTCTTTAGTGGGAGAGAGGGCCTTCTCCTGACAAACCTGTTTTGAGTGAAGCTGCAGGTTCGTTACAAATATGTTCTGATGGAGGCTGCAGGTTTGTTACAAATATGTTCTGATGGGGGGGGTGGAGGTCAAAGGTCATTCAAATCTCAAAACCTTCTTTTCCTTTACTACTGCTTATTTGGCCCAAATACCAGGCCGATACAGACCACATGAAATATTAAAAGAAAAACAATGGTACATATATACCCGACTTGTTTTAGTAGTTATTACTGTTTAGGCAAGCATAGTAAAAGAATGTAAAAGGTTGATTTTCAGATTTTAAATTTACAGGTAATTAATAGCAAATTTCTAGCCGAAATTGGAACAAAATAGATATGAGCTATCGCATTAGGACTTGTTAAATGTAAAATAATTTTCTAATGTTTCAATAAATAAATATAAGTCAACTTCTTAAAATCAGGACAGTATCAAACAGTAATGCATACAGATTAACCCATGTATTTCTCATGCGAATTGTGCTTTCTTCGTATTACATCTACAAATAAATTGTATAAAGAACTGTTGACCAGTAAAATGATATTATAATGTTCTTTGCTGTCATGATTAAATTTTTATCTATTGTCATTGCTGAATTGTTGTCTTCTGAGTAAAATCTCAAACCAGTAAGCCAACTTATTATCACTGTAACCTTCGAAACATTTGGAATTATTTAAAGCACATATTAAATCCATTAAATATAAACAAAGACGTTTTAAGATTATTTCATATTTCAGAGATAACACCGCCATTTTTATTACAAAAAAAATTAGTGCATAAACTGTTGTTATATTTTGGTCAGTGGTTGTAATTTTATTACCTGTCAATAAAATAAACTATTTAAATTTGCACAAAGTTGAATAAAATACATTTAAAAAATATTTCACTATTAAACTGCTGATGCAAGATAAAGTCTTGCATTATTTCATTATATATAACAACCCCATCATCATGCATACTATTGAGTTTTGTTGCGTTAAATACATATTCGAACTGCTCAATGTACTTGGGAAGTAATGAGAAATATGTTTAAAACAAATTTAAATCTCACATTTAAATCCCGGACGAAACAAAATATTTCACTTGGTCCAAATCAGCCAGAAATTTGGGCCAAATTAGCAAGTAATTTGGGTCAAATCAGCCTGTTACCCATTCTTAAGAACAGCACCTGATTGTCAATGACCCAGGACCAAAATATTCAGATCAGCACCAATCATACCCAGTGACTGTCACCTTTGCATCCAGTTGTTCACTGCCCAGTGCCAGACACTCTGTGACTGTCACCCGACTTAATTTCTTCATGAGCAGTATCCAATGCCCAGTTACTAGTGACACACCTTTGACGACTCCTTAAGACAATACCCGATACCCACTACCAGACCCTCAGTGACTTTTACTTGATGCACTACCTGCTGACTGGTGTCTGGTCACCAGACAATGACTGGTTAGATGATATAGTCCTTATTGGGAAGTCTCTGTTTGGGGAACTTAAACTCTGCTGAATAACATCTAAGTCTATTTAACTGAGATGATGACTGTACTTTCCTTGCATTGGGAAGGTTGATAACAGTTGCTGGCATCTTTCCACCAAGTGTCACTGATCCTCCTAGCACAACTGGGTAGCACAAATGGGTGACTTCCATACCCCTCCTTTATGGGAACTTGCAACTTTCCTAAATCTGGTGGAGCAATTTACCCCTTCATGGAATGGGGGGGGGGAGATGAGGCACGGGTATCCTCAAAACAATGAGAAAGATGCATGTCCCTTCTTCCTGGCCCTGGCATGGCAACTTTCTGTCAAGTCCAATACCTCATCAGGCCAAAGACAGAACATTGGAAAACCCATCCATGGATATATTTGCAGTTCACACTAAGCAGATGGGTGTGTGTGTGTGTCACACAGATTTTTTTTGACTTCATTTACTCACATCTTCAGGTATTAAAGAATGCCAAAAGGAGATACAAGAAATAATACAATGGAAAAAAAAATGGATAGAAAATACTTAACAATGGTTAGTAACAGAACTCGAAACCCTCATATTTGATTAAATGGGACACAAACATAGAAATAAAGAGCAGGTGATAAAATAACAAATACAACACAACAACATGATATTACTGATAGTAGAAATGCAAAAGACAACTGTTGGATCTAGAGTAAGGTATAAGACTAGGATCATGTTTATTTTTTTAATTCGAAACTTTATTAATAATTGGAGGGAATAATTTCCTTGGACTGGGGATTAGCACCACAATAACAGCAGGTAATGTATTAAAAAGATGATTCAGTGACCATGTAATTTGGTTGACCGTTTTTAACAGTACTTCTAATTTTTTTTAGTTAAACCATATCAAGAAAATGTCAAAAAAAGCCTTTCACATTTAGAAGCAGTGGTAACATTTTCAAGATGGCCACCCATGGTAGCCATACTGGATCACTGATGGAATTTCCTTTTGAGCCAACTAAATCTCACAGAAAGTCTTGTAAGAAAACTCCATGTTGATATAACCATTTTTTTTTAAGTGCACCCCCTTCCCCGGTCCCACAATGAATGCGAAACAAAATTATCACATCCAAGGGAAGCTATCATTATAGTTAGATGGTTAAAATTATGCCCTGGAAATGCTTAAAATGCAGGATTTTCTGGAGATTTTGTCTCTTGGCTTGAACCAGGGGTTCAATCCCCAGACGATAATAAATGGACATTTCTGGATCCAACCTGGTCTGAGGGGCATCATATTCATTTAGAAATACTTGACAGCGCCATTTTCATTTATGACCAAAGAAACATGAGAAGTAGTCGTTTAGTAACAATGCCGATGCTTATATGACCATTCGGGAACAGTAGCAATAACAAAAGTTTCAAATCCAGCTATTTTGACAATCTTAAGGACATCATTTTCATTTTGAACCAAGAAGACCTAGGAATGAATTTATATAAAATTTCATGGCCACCTTTGCAGTAGTTTTGGAGAATTTGCAATAACAAACTTCAACAAGTGCTGGATGATGGACTACCTATAATATAGACTCTGCTGGTCTGTGAGCAGTGGAGTTAACAATATAGAGATGGTTGTGAGGCCTGCAATATAGAACAACTTTGGTTTCATCAGGATGTTGTTTTGTATTGCTACTACACATGACGTATCAGCATTAGCCATGCCCACTTACTGAAACCTTTGTTTAAATGGTTACCAGTTTTGAAAATATTTACTGCCAGTAATCAAAACTGAACATTAACGTGAACATATGGTAGACTTAACAATAAATATGTGGATGGTTCAATTTCTTTCCTTTACCTTTTAAACTGTAACTTGCCTCTGTTCCAAGGTTCTATAGGACTCACGAAGAACTAAACTATCTTGACTATCTTCCAACAACCAAAATTTGTTTATCAAAATAAAATTTCTTTTTTATTTGTTAGATGAATGTTGAGGGAGCAATATCTTTAAATGTATGAACTAATACAAATTTCACTTTAAGAAATGATAACATGAAAATAAAATGTCTTACTGCTTTCTGATTTATTCTATTTTAAACAACATAAAACTACTTATTACAACAAAAGAAAAGTAAAACATGAATCCTACAATCAAGACAAAAACATTGTACAAAAGACCATTTACCAATTACAATCTGGACAGGAATCCATGCACATAAGGGTACAGGTGTGCAGCCCTGAAAATGAAGTCATCATCCCAGTGAAAATGATGTTCTGTAAAATGTATCACTAAATATTAAACAAACCTGAATAAAAGGCAAGTACGAGTTTTTCAATACAATGAAAGAACAAAAAAAGGGGGCAAACTAGAAATTCCATGGTATATTAAACCAGCTGAATAAATTACTATTCTTATTTATAAATTACATAAGCATATAATAATTTCATCAGCTACAACTAAAGAAGTCATAAATTGAAATGTTTGAAAAATGTATACATAACTGTACATATAAGCATCATCAAAAACAATGTGATAAGAACACCTCATGTCCAGCATACCAACTTTACACCCATATATTGTACTTACGATGTCCTGAATTGCGATTATACATCCTGATGCTAATATCACCTTTTACTTTAATGCTAAGTGTCAACCTTTAATTTTTTTAGTTTGTTTGTGGATGCTCAACATTAGTGACAAGGTCAATGACGTTAACATATTTTACAGAATTTCAGATAGGTCAGATCTGGAAGTTTCCCCACATCTGACATTTTAAACCTCATTATACTCACCATGTGCTAAAACAATTAGTTGGTAAGCTTCTTGGTAGTTAGATATGCCAACTTCTACTGATGTGAAATAAGATCTCAAACTTTAATCATAGGAATAATGAGCAATTTGCTCACATAAATATAGCCCCATCTCTCTTGTACACCTACACCCACCCTATGACAGAGAGGAATCCCTAGCCAAATAAAAAGTAACTTCTGACTGGTCAATATTCATTAGTTTTGTGAGATATTAGGTACTCTTTGCACAAAATAATTACAAAAAGAATTACAATCAGATATTAGAAGCACTTCTGTGATCTAGATATAGAAGTGCTTAAGTAATGGTTTGCCTCTTTACATCTGACCTGAAAATCAAAATTAACATAAGTGGTAATAATGGCATAATTTAAAGACAGAAATGATTCTGACAAAACCACATTCGTAGGCATCTCTGGATAGTTGCCTTTGAGTGCAATGGCCAATTAGGGGGAATAACAATCTTGGATCTGCAGGCATTATTGGTGATTTCACTGTTGCAAATGTTTTAAATCTGATGCATCAGCAGAGATCTCAACTCTCCTGATGCAAGAATGTTATACCGATTCTAAAACCTTGGAAAAATTTGTCATAAAAACCCCATTAAAATATTTCATTGTGGCTCTACATCATAGAGGTCAAACTTTTAAAATTTTCGACAGTACACAGTGGATCTTACTGCTGCAAATTTGCAAGCTTGACTATCAAAACGCATGTTGCATTCCCTGACATTAGAATTTGTTTTCTATAGGAACCCTTATCAAATGTTTATTCTCTTTCAAGACTTGTGTCACTGATTATATCTGAAAGAATAATGTTCATTTACCAGTAGTTAACTTAACATTAGGATCAATAAGCACTATCAAACCCTGGCAATTTAAAATCTAGAGGAACTACTGCCTCAAGAATCAATCAGCATAAAAATCACTGAAGGGAATAATAAAGATAATTCTTTTGTATATAGTCTGCATTTATAACAATGAATGTAATTAAGTACACATGCAACTAACCATACAATAATGAAATAGGTTAACTGAGAAAAAGTTTTCATTTAATCCAAGAGATTATAAGAAAAATTATTTCCTTCAAAAAAAAAACAACTTTAACATCGGAGAAAAGAAAATTCATTTCAAGGTAAAGTAAATTTTATAAACAGTACTATCACAGAATTACAAAAAGAGCTGTTTACAACAATCTTAGTGAAAACAAAATCCATTTCTGTCACTATCAGAAAGGAAGATAATTTGTTTTCTAAAAGTGCCATTGTATTAGGAAGATACATGACCAAAACGTTTTAATGGGCTGTATTACTGACAAAGAATCTATTTTTGCTGTGTTCATGTCAATAGGTAGGACATGGAAGAATTAAACAATAACCATCCAAACACTTTACTTGGTCACATTGCTTACAGCTAAAACCACTGACATAAGCAAAAACAATATGAGGTATATGGCTCGTTATATATGGCCAAATTCATCCAGTGCATGTAAGTTATGATGACTACTTTGACACAGATGTGCATAAAAAACTTTCAGACTATGGTATGGAGTTTAAATGTATACACAAGACAAAGTGGATCATAAAATAATATCCCTGACGATGTGCCTTTGATTAGAAATAATATGTATGAACCATGTTATCTACCAGTTGAAAGATGGATACAAAAATATATATTACCCTCTGAGATCGTAAAAAGCTAGGCTTCTTTCTAATATTTCTCTGGACTTACGGGTATCATATCAAGCTTTCACAAAAACCACTTTATTTTCTAGCATTTCTGGCATACTGATACAGATCTCTATATTTCATGTTCTTCATTTCTGCACAATATTCTGTAGAGTATGCAATGATACATTATAAAATATTCCTTGGTGTCGTAGAGCTGGAAAAGGAAATGCATGTGCTGAAGACTTTATGCCAATCCTCAGTTCTACATACATACAAACACCCACACACTGGCATCTACACCATGAAAACCTGATGCACTGCATTCAAATACTGTATTAAGAAGGTACACAATGTCTCAAACTTGATATCCACATTTCATACAAACCAGTCTAAAAAGTACATTATACTTCTGTTTTAGCGTTAAGTTGTCAATACTGTAAATTTATGTTAAGCTGCACAGCATACACTGAAAACATTTGTTAAGGCTTCATAATTAGTGATTTTGAGGAGGTTTCCTGGAAGACTTCTTTGAGCTGGCTGTAAATCTGCTATATTTTCTTTCCATATCCTGAAAGATAAAAGAAAATGACAATAATGAATAAACTTAACATATAAAATAAGCAATACTAGACTTGTGAGCAGGAGCTTACAAGACATCCCTATTTCTGTGGTACAAGCTGTGTTCTATCAACCATATTACAATTTAATTCAAGTGCAAGACACATCCTCAACGCAAGTTTAATGGCAATATGTGCATATATATTGCAATAGGACCCCAGGAAAGAATATATAAAAAGTTCTCTGAAAAACTCTATGAAGTAGGCCACAATGAACTTGATCTGTTACAAGACACCTTAATTTCTGATGCACCTATGGTACAAGCTAGGTAGCTATAGATGAAATGTAAAGAATTAACACCCTGAATGAGATGTTTAACTATTGTTCAATTAATTCCAGGAAGTATGTTAAAATGAACCAACTGGGGCATCCGACACCTACATCTTGTATGAAACCTCAGTGTATATTTGGGTTGCATGAAGTACAAAATAAGTACAGCCTGGACAGGAAATTTAGAGCAGTGTGAATAAATCCTGCAATCAGATAAATGGGAAATGGGAAATGGTCCAGATGCACAACTTGTTCATCCCAAGATGTACAATGATGTATTTTTGGAGGAAGTAGTACAAATATAAAAATGGAAGCAGAACACAGACACTATTTTTAAGCAAAGGTACTAAACCATGGAAAGTTGTTGGTCAGTAAAATTTAGTTTTTGGAGACTATGTTCATTCACATGTCATTGTAAGTAGTAATATAGATGTTTTCATTAAGTCACACTTTAGTGTACACAGGATTGATTTCCCTTGCAAGCCATGACTTCAAACGAGGAAGCAGCTGAATATCAATGAATACGCATTATCTGATTTATGAAAGCTTACTAAGATGCACTGTTTAGCAGACAACTTTTAGTCTATCAGTAATTCTGGTATTGACTTGTTATCTTCATCAAACAAATGTAGATAAATATATCTTTTGGTTTTTTTACTTAAGTATACATTTTTTCTTCATTTTATCCATCTTAAACTTTGAGATTAAAGTTTCTTATTAAGTTGAGATTAAATGCATTGTCTAAATCAAAAGATAATGGAAAAGGTCCATAAAATAGCATTAAAATGCATTCACTTTATTTAATTTCTTCTTTTAAATATGGGTATAACTTGTATGACCTCAGTTCCTAAAACATTTTGATCTAAAAAATTGGAACAAGTTTCCAGCAACATTGCCCATTTTATGAAAGTCTGTGTAGTAATTATCCATCCTTTTTAAAGTTAAAAAAATTTTGTTTACTTGGATTAGGATTAATTAAATCTTGATTGTAAATGGGAAAGCTGAAAGAAAGAATTGGTATATTCATGTACAGGGACTGTGTTGATATATAACTTACATAATTAGACATGAAAGCTGGTATGTCTCAGGTAATAAGCAGAAACGGGGGGTCTGGTGTGAAGCCCAGTTGGTAGCCTAAGGCATAAGACCATTGATTTTAACAAGCATTCTGAATGTCAAAATCCAGCTTTTCCAGAAAATTGTTTTGCATTCTTTACATTTCACTCTTTAACAATATAATATCTCTGCTGCAAATGCACACAACTTTCCCTGAAATATTCAAGTTTCTAATGTAAGCACTGTAGTCCCTAATACTCCTATCTAAACTTGTCTTTACATTCTTTTCTATTTCTTTCAACTCAAGATCATAGTATTTTCACCAGCTCTAGTCACAGTGAATTCTTTGCAAACTGGTCTAGGTTTGACTCATAAGCAGCATGGCTTGGAACATGCCTGCCATGTGGCATTAGTTTCCTTTAACAGAGAGAAAGATCCCATACTATCCTGGGATTGAGGAGTTAAGATCCCATACTTTCCTATCTGAAGTCCCAGAGGACTCCAAAGACTGAACAAGCATGCCACAGTAGAGCAGTATTTCTCGAATTGAGGAGACGTGAAGGAAGAAGAGCATTTCTTCGTTCCCTCATAGAACTCCAATCTTTAGCAAGGTCCTGACTTGTTGGACCACAAAAAAAAAGAAGAAAAAGGACAACTGTCCATGCATACATACAGTACATGCTAAACAGATGTTGTCATTATCCCATGAGGCCTTTCATGTGCCTCATTTCATACATTTATAAAAATTATAAAAATTAGCAAAATCTTTATGAAAAATAATCTGCACATTCTTATTTTTTATCTGTGACATTGCCCCAATAGAAATGAAAATTTTCCATGAAATCTTTTTTGGGTGGGTGGGGTGGGTGCAAGAAACACATATCTGAGATACAACCGTGCTCATAAGTGAGGAGGCTCCCACCCAGAGTAAAGGGTTAATTATGATGTACATGGCATAGTTCTGAAGCCATAGCAAATAAAATCTAGAGCAAACACTGTAATTAAATGTACAGATTATTCTATAAAACTATGAAGCATTGTGTGTTAAAGCATATTTTCAATTGCCTTTATCCATTCTATACAACCTCAATGACCAGTTCTGGAAGGGGAAAGACTGTGTCAAAATTGACATTTAGCATACTCATGTTTGCATTCAACAGCTGAAAGCAATGACAGCAAAGTATGTACAACTCAATCCCCATCTGCAGGCTCTAATACCAACTTATAAGAATACCAAAATGCTAGATTATCTACATTATGTTCCACACAGTCTGAAGATATGAATACAAGTCTATGGTGCACATTCCAAGGAAAAATCTAAGTGAAGTTTAACAGAATTTTACAAATTTTTAATGAAATTTTGAAGTCTCATACTAATAAAATATATCACGTTTATCAAAATACCACATTGTTATGACTTTCCATTCAGGAGAAGTAGCAATAAGATTTTCAAGATGGCTGCTGTGGTAGCCCTACTGAAAATCATATCAATTTTGGAGAAGTGGTGACAAAAAAAGATTTCCAAAATTGTCACCATGATGGCCATATTAGATGTCCAATCAGCACTATTTTCATTCAGGATCGACAAAACATCATAAAGAAATCTTTAATTGACAGTCGCATGTCAATAGACTTACATTCAGGATTAGTGATAAGGACATTTTCAAGATGGCTGCCATTGTGGCCATATTGGACCATTTTCATTGATAATCAACAAAATATCATAAAAGGTCTTTCAGTTATAATCCCATGTTCAGTGATAACCAGATTTTAAAGGTGGAAACTGTTGATTCCATATTGGTGAAAACCCCATGTCAATATGACTTTCTATTTAGAAGGTGTATTGATAACAAGATTTTCAAAATGTTTGCTGTGGTGGCCATACTGGATGTCAGATCAGAACCATTTTCATTTAGGACCAACTAGATGGCAAGTGGTGACAAAATTTCAAAGCCATACTGGATATCAACTCAGGATCACCCTAACATGTTAGGAAGTCTTTTGGAGGAAAACCTTATGATGATATGACTTTTTATTTAGGAGAGTGACAAAAATATTTTCAAGATATGTTCTCATGAAAAAGCCATGCTGATATGCCTTTCCATTTGTGAGGAACAGCGACATCATGAATTTCAAGATGGCTGCCATGGTGGTGGCCATACCTGACATCACGTTGTCAAGATTTTCACTTAGGATCAACATGACATCATAAGAAGTTTTTTAATGAAAACCCCATGTTGATATGACCGTCAATTCAGGTGGTCAGGTAACAAAATTTTCATGCTTATGCTGGGTGGCACATTTTCATTTAGGACCAGCTAGACATAAAACATCTATGTGGATACCCCACTGACATGACTTTCTGTTATGTATGAGTAGCAATAATGGCCATACTGATGTCAGATTTTCACCAGTTTCATTTAGGATGAAACAGACATCATAAGAATGCTTTTAGTTAAAACCCCATGGTGATATGACCATCCAATCAGGGGGAATAGTGATAAGATTTTCAAGATGTGACAGCCATACTGGATGTCCAAGTGGAATCATTTTTATTTACAACCTACAAGGCATCATAAGAAGTCTTCCAGTGAAAATCACACATGTTCTGCTCTGAAGATGTGACAAGATTTTCGAGACAACTGCCATGGTAGTAATACTGGATGTCTTTGCAGCACTATTTTTATTTAGGACCAACTAGACTCTGAGATCACTGTGTGTATAAAATTTCATTGCAATCTTCCAAATAGCTGTGAGGAGCAGCAGTAATACACTTACCTGATGTAAATGTCCCACTGGCACCTAAAGCAAAAAATAAAAGGAAAACAAAAAACCTGTTTATGGTTGGCAGACCATCCCTCTTTATCATTGCCAACCATAGCACGCACCCACCCACCCCACAACCCCTCTGGTTAGAATAAAAAATATTCAAACCAAAACATCCTGAAACTGATTTGTTCATCTAATTGAGCTGGTTCAACCCAGTAAATGGAGTGCTTAGTACATTATATATACTAATCAGTATCATGTAGATCATGTTTAAAGAAAAATAAAATCCTAACCTACCTACCCCAATTTCAAAACCAGTGCAATAGGACACATATTTGTTTGTGGCCTAACCAAGGTGCAATGATGTGCTCTATATTTCTATTACAGATTGAATTACCAATATCATTTGTGTCTTGTTATAACTGTGTCGATGTTCAAAAATACAATGGCTGAATAGGCTGTAAAGTTTTTCTAGTTCTTCAACAGTGTAATCTTCTGTTTGTTCCACAACAAGGTCAAGGAGTTTAATCAAACGATGGCGATCCACAACAAAGGGAGGTGGTGGATTTTCCAAAATTTCCATGGCCTTCTGATGAGCTTTTGTCTGCATTCTGCCTCTGGTTACTCTGTATGCTGCTTGTGATGAATCAGCTATAGTACAAAAGAGAAAACATATAGCAGAATACAACAAAAGAACACACTAAAAGTTACACCTAGGCATTAAAAAGTGTGAGACTGGTCTCTGAAGGTCAAAATATCTATGGAGAACATAGGGGAATTGGAGAGGACTTTTCAGTAGCTAATATTGGTGGAAACAAGTGATCTTTTCAAAGAATTCTTTGGAAAGAGAAGAAAATCTGCAACTTGGTCAAAGGGGGGCATATCAACTCGTTGCACATCCTACTGCACTAATTACAAAAGACTCTCCAAATGGCTTCATACACCTTGGGGGTCAACTGTCTTCTAGCCTGAGTGGGTCAATCTGCAACCCTGCTTGAAAACTATTTGTTGGATATTAGCCAAGCATGAAAGTGTAGAATCTGTTGATTTTTGTGCAGGAAGGAGTCTCTGCTGTGACAGATCCCTAATTGGCATTTCCCTGCGGCCATCTACCAACAGGTCAAAGAAATTGCTGAACCATGACAGCTGGGACCACAGGGGAGCTGTCAGGATGAATGGTATTGTCAATGTCCTGACTCTATTAAGAACTTAAGGGTTTATTCAGAAAGGTGGGAAGGCATAGGCATACATTCAATCCTTTTCAGAATGAATTAATTAAATGTCTATGCACTCTGTTCTGGAAATGAGACAAAGTGGTAGCTTGTTGTTCAACTTCATTGCAAACAGTCTACCACTGGTCTCCCCCCAGGTGGAAAAAGACTGCAACCAACTGGTGGAGATCATTCTGTGAGATTACCCATCCCTGCCTGGAAAGATTCTCCACCAGGATATTTCTCTTGCCTGAAATGTGCATTCTCTGAGAGTTATGCCCTTAGCTTTCAAACTTCCATGAAAGGAGAAGGAATACGAGTGCCTACATGACTTCTCAGGTATACCATAATTCATCTATTGTCTGTGGTGACCAAAGCATAGCTGCTGTGTCTTGTGAGGTTGATGGCCTGGGGGAATAAGTTCTGCTGCCAAGTTCAGAGATCCCTAGAAACAGAGAAGTAAAGGAGAGGTAACAATATATTCTTCTCAAACACTCTTGTTACAAAGGGCTTTATCTGTCAGGGTGGGGTGGGGGTGGAGGAACATGAATTGTCCTTAGATTTGTTCAGAATTCATCTTCACAAAAGTCAAATTTTGAGAAGGAATCAGACCTGACCTCCTTGTCTGCCCTGTACAATCATATTTTCCTTGGACACTTACATTACAATAAACATTTTATGCTCATTTAACTTGAGAAAACATTAATATTTTGGAATTTCTGGTAAACCATTCTGGATCTTACTCTCAATTAACTTTAGTGTTCACTCATTATCAACCAGCACTTATTATTATACTCATGTTTTCCGAATTACTTTTCTTTTGCATTTAATAAATCATTCACTGAACAACAAATTGTGTATTTGCATAAATTAAGTCTCTTCTGTCATTTATTCAACCTCAAAATAAATTAAATCTTTCTCACTGCAAGCATGACTTTAACCTCAAAATTACATCACACCAGCAGATGGCATGCATTCAACATTGCAACTCAGTTGACTAACACAAACCTTGAATGTTTTGATTCCCAGATATATTGTTTCAAAATGGACATTGCATGCCATCTTATAGTGACTTTGGCCATTGCTAGTGCCAACACAGACATGGATGGACATCCACTGGATAGTGCACAGGGTCAGGATTTGGAGGACATTAACATAATAATTTGTGGGAAACTCATGACCCATCAGCCAGGTACAACACTGGAAATACCGGTAGATGAATCTGAACGAAATTATTGCAAAATACACATGAATTAGTGAAATTCTTGAGCACCAAGACACACATGTTATACCAAACGAAGCCCAAGTGGAAAGACTGTGAAAAAGTTTATTTTTGTTCTAAACCTCCAATTACTAAGTGAAAAAGGGAACTGGGCTGGGGATTAGTACCAGGAAATGTGAGAGCACATTATAATAATAGGTAATGTATTACTGCTATCGAAGATGGTATTTCTTTTCACTAGCTTTGTAATTTGTGGGCAGAACAATGTTACATCGCCAAATCCATAGTGAGCTGTTTTTGAAAGACTTCTGAAGACCTTCCAAAGGTTGAAAAACGTTCTCTGCCTTAAAAGAAGCAGCCCTAAGAAAATCAGTATGACTTCAGAAGTATCTAGGACAATATCCCTGCAGAGGTTGAGCAGCTCTGCTGACAATGCCATGGATATTAATAAGGCATGCCTTGAGATTTTGGCAGCTGCCTAAAGCAAGTGCTGTAGCACAGCTGGAGAGAGATTCCACCTTCAGACGATTGCTGATAAAAGATCAGCATACAATGATATGATGATGAGTAGCCTTGCCTTAAGTTCTAATGCCTCCAGCAACTTTACCGGAAGGTGACTCAAAGTCCCTTTTGAAATTTCCATCTGCAATACCCAAACATCCAAGAGGGGAGGTTAAAGGTGCCAGGCAGGGGAGTATATTCTGTAGCTAGTCATAAAGACAGGAGGAAAAGACCACCACTTACACTGCCTAACAAAGTCCTGGCCCTTACCAAACCTTTGAGAGAAGTCTCTAACCATAACCAACTGGAAAAGGGAATCTTGGCATGAGGCAGTCCTTGATAGTCTCTCTCTGAAGAGAATGTTCTAGTCTTCCGAGCCTAAGGATCCGGGACACAATTATACAGGAAGAAGGCACTGAACTTTGTTTACTGCCTAACTGAATGACCCGAGCTCTTCATCCTCAGCTGCTCGAGTCAACGGGTGTGAGGCAGGGGACCCAAAGTGATTAGGCTCCCTCTCAGCCTGATCTTTGGCAAGCTCACTACAGTCCACTAAGATCAACAGGACATCCTTGTCCGGCTCCCACCTCTGTGAAACAGGACTTGGCAACTCATATCTCTCTGTGAGGAAGGATGCCCGAGGTAGGGGTATCCATATCCTGCAAATCCTCACACAAAACGATTGGACTGCTCTTAGTACCAGACTTGGCTGAAGATGAGCAAGTATCTCAACCCTGCTGAGGTGTCTTGGAATCAGACCAGCCTTGCTCCCTCCTTTGTCTCCATATAAACAAGATGATGTTGGTCCATGACTTCAAACAACACTGTTACAACATGCAAGTTCTAGTGTCTATTACCACATAGATGGGAAGGACAATTCACTATTACCCCACAACTTGTAGGGATTAGAATGAATAATAGGGAAAGGGGTGGGTGGATGCCGATTCAACCCTTTTCCTTGTCTGGCAAGAGAGTCAAGTACTTGGGTGGGGGATCTCAACTCAATCCCTGTACCAAAAGGGCTCTAGCGACCAGTACTCAAGACAAGTGCCTGGTGTCTAGTCACCAGTCACTGAGTGGTCAGGCAGATCTGATCTGCTGAAGGAACCCTGAACAGACCTTATTGGGGAAGATTGCTGCTCTCCCCTTCCTGGTTGACTTGACCTGTTGCCATCAATGGGCTATGGGCTTGAAGAGAATAATGCACCTCCCTGGTTGGGTGGTGGTGGTGGGCACAACTCAATCTTTACCCTACTATTTCATACCTTGGGAGGGACCCTGGAAGTTCAATTGAGAAGGATCCCATATCCTCCTGGGATCTAGAATTGCTCTTCTCCACTGAAAAGCTATTCTTCTTCTGGTCTCTTATGGGTCCAGAACAGGATCCCATATTCTCCTAGGATTGAGGAATTCTCTTCTTCCAGGTCCCATGGGAAAATGTAATATAAAAAGATATTGCTCAAAAAATGGAGCAAAAATACCTCAAAACTCACAAAGAGAACTTACCTTACAATATTCAATGGTGTATACTCTCAAACCATATGGAAAAAGTATTTAAATGCTTAGAATATGTAAATAAAATGAGTACTGGCAACTTTTCCATAGAATGTGATTGAATTCAACAAAGATGTTGTATATAAGAGGACAGCTACTGCACATAAGCCTATAATGTGGGAGACAGATTGAGTCTGTGTTCATTCAAGTTCTGGACTTATACAACTTTAAATCTAATGAGACGATTACATTTTCTTTTATACAAAATATCATGTACTGCCACTGCAAAGTTGGAAGATATGCATTTAAAAAGTTCAGAAGTGTGATTCGAGACTGATGCAGTGACAGTAAACAATATATTCAACCAAAAAATTTGTGAAGTACAATTAGATCTTAATTACCTCCAGTACTGTTTTACAAAGTACAGTTCCAAACCCTAAGGAGCTCAATGACTTCTTGCTTTCATTCAATTTCAAGTAAACCATTGAGGTTTTTTCCTCAATGGCAATCATCTGTCCCACCATGAGACACAAAACATTGATACTGGAGCCTGTATCTGACTTACAGATGTTTTCAGTGATAATTTTAATCATCCAAACACAAGAAAATGCTGAATGAAATTTGTAGCCTCCATTTAAGAGACTGGCAAATCAGACTTGGCTACTTTAGATAGTAGATTGCGATTATTTCTTGAATAGCAACCACTTGATGTGATGCAATCGTCATTTGCCTCAATGCCTTAAGTTTCTAATAAATTTTTCTTTCTTAAGTGGGAACAAGTGCATGTGGTGTCCATAACCAATTAACTTCATTTTTCAGCGTTAAGATAACAAGATTTCCACAAACCTGTCTAATAATACTGCCAAAAATTGGATAAAAAATTGTGACTTATCATCCATTTCAGCTTTTTCAATAGAAGATGAAATTATCTGTCTACAGGATGCCTTGCCACAACTGGAATCATTTTTAAATGCCCTGTAATTCAAAATATGGGAATGGAATAATAAAAGTGACCAATGCTTGTCCAAACCAATCAATTAGAATAGCAATATCTAATAAGAAATCATTGAATGAAAAAAAAAAGTACAAAAGACATTATTTATTTTAAGACTTTTCACATCTGAGGAAAAATTTTTATTCCCTGAAGAAATATTTTTTAGTGTTTGAAAGAGTCACGTTCAAGATATGTAAGAATCATACTCTAGCAAATGTCACTGACATTGACATAGTAACCATGACTCAAAATGTGCAGACATGTATTGTACAGGTGCACATTGCTCATTTTAACTGATATAATAAGTGTACTTACTATCAGCCGTATCAGTCAAAGGGCTGTCTTTTGTACTTTCGGTGCCGATATGATCCTGATTAGCCTGAAATGATTAAATGAAATGTTAAGACATGCAACCAACTGCAATAAAGTCAAATAACAAGTTAGTCTGTGGAGTGGTTGCAAACCTCCCAAAGCTTGAATCACATTCATGCTCATTTAGTCTACAAAGTTTTGCAATCACATTAATTTCTTATCAATTTAGACAATACCTAGAGACAGTTTAAACTGTACAAGGTAACTCAAGAACATACACGAGCCAAAGACATTGACAGTGCTTCTTTCATGCCTTTTTTGCGCCCAAATTGGGTTCGGAAATTCTAACATTACAAACGTTCAGTGACAACACAACGGATGCTTGGTTTTGTTTTCACTTTACATAACAAACAAATATTACTCGATTGAACTGAATGAAAATTCATAAATGTGGTGAGCTTTCTACGCCATTCATAAAATATTTAAATATCCTTACCCTGGAAGCACCGGCTACAGCCTTATCAGTGCAATCATTAGACTCTCCATTACTGCTGTCAGATGTTCCAATACCACTGTCCAAGCCATTCACCAGTGGTAAAGGTCCAGTGCCTGCACCAGATGTAAGCTTATCTATGGCCCTTCCAGGTGATTTATCACTTCCTCGCTTGGAGGACTGCTCCTGCGCTTCACTTCTGGGTGACCTTGGGCCTCTAGGTGACCGGGATGAATGTGAATTGTGCCTTGATCTTGTTCCACAATCATCAACATCAATAGTCAGTGGCTTGATTAAATATTGTGAATGCGCAGATTTGTCATTTTCAACATCTTCCTCTGAGTCTTCTTTATCCTCCTCCATATCTTCCTCATCTTCATCATCTGTCTTTTTCAGTGTTTTGACAACAGCTGGTCCAAATGCTTTCCTGGATTTTCTTCTCTTAGTCTGCGACCAAATGCATTTATTTCTACTTTTTGATTTACCTGAGCTACCAGGTGTGCGTCTTCCAGTTTTATTTTTCTCCTGTGAAGAGTGTTTGACTTGACCAGCTTTGGATGACTCACTATGATGACCTTTGGATTTGTCAGTTTTTCCCTGAGGAGTGGTTTCATATGCTTTCTTGGGAGACTGTTCTTGTCTGGACAGTCTCCTCTCTACTCTTGCAGTCTTTTCAACCATTTCTAATGTTGGAAGATCTTCTACCTGAAGGTGCCTGAGACGACTACTGATTCTTGTTGGGGAAACATCGCTCTTATCTAAAGTTAATGGTTGCTGCACTGACGCTGTGGTGAGAGACTTGGTATAATAGTAATTTGGTGCAGTTCTTGAAGGTGACACACCTGAAAAAGTACACATTAACACTATGTCAAGAATATAACAAAGCTGCATAGTGGAGAACTTCGTGCTATATAATTCAAGCGTAACATTTTCAATAAAGATGGCCAAGTAGTCACAGTTTTGACCATGTACCCATCAAGAAAAAATTTCAAAACAAGGGCATTGTCTCGTCTGCAACCTATGCAATAATATACCCCACTGTCTCTTACTTGAGTAACTTTGTCACAAAATTTTGACATAAGAGTCTTAATACTGTCACTGTGAACAACTGCTACCTACTAATGGACATGCTTATAGTCACTAATTATTTTATGGACAACAAAACATACAATACAGTATTTAAAAGAATAAAAGTCATGAACTGAAAATAATTAGCAGAAAAAATCAGAACAAATTTTTTTCTCAAGAAGCATATGTATGGGTAAACTACATACAGCAGCAGAGATTCTGCTAGGATTTTATCAAAATGGAGGAAGGGGGGAGCTCCACCAAATTAAGGAAATAGTAGGAAAACAAAAGTGAAGGAAGAGGCAACAGCTATATTTCAGTATTTAGTTTAGACTCAAATATCCATCCCTCTTTTTCTGCCTGCTCCGTTATGTTACAGCAGGGATCATGCTGGGCTTTACCAGTGTCGCAAATTGCAATTTTTTTTCCCTTATTGATAAAACAATATACAATCTAGTGATTTTTTTTTTTTGACAACATTTTTGGCTCTTAAAACTTGCATATACAATCTTGGGTTTGTAGTGGATAAATTCAAAGGCACCATTTGTCCATTTAAGATGTACATGTACATTCCTTACTTTCTATTTGTATCAACTTTATGTGTCACAGGGTTCCTCAATTTCAACCTCTGCCTGTCAAATTCATTATATTGATAATATAGTATGTTAGTGGACCAGTCTGTACTTTTAAAGAAAAAGGTTCCAGGTGTTATGCAAAATAGGCATTAAAGGACTTGTGGATGTTCTTTGATTGAAAAATGTTACAGTAGATGGATCTTTACAAACTTCAAAATATGTCAGAAGAGAAAAAGAACAAATCAACAACATTTCACAAATCTGACAAGAATATGAGTGATGCAATACAGCAATGGGATTGAGCATATCATCATGCTCATTGTAGAACTTGCGAACTTTATGATCATTCAGTAAAGTTAGACATGTAAACTAATTAAAGTGAGTGCTTAATGTAAATAATTTGTCAGTATGTTTTGTGTTTGTATTCTGGTTCTAATCCACAAGGATTCTGTCCATTTATGATAAGAATTTTAACCAGCTGCAAAAACTACTTGGAACTAAACAAATGTACATTTTTTTTAATACGATGTACTGTAATTATGGCATATGAGTAAATAGATTACTTTTTATGCTCAGATTATGCTTTGTGGCCACTGATATTAGCAATAATTAAGCATATTCCACTCTTGGGCTGGCATGTATGCCTACTACATTAATAGACTTGGAAAAATATCGACTCCTTGCTTGGTAGCATCTTTTTTTTAAATTGGTGACAAAATATTGAGGTTGGCAATTGTTTTGGAAGACAACTGTTTAAAGCCAGCGTCAACGCTGTTAAAGCTCTATTGAAATCAAAATCCTCAAAAGATAACCCTTTTCATAGTCTCCTGTCTTAAAGTGCACATGCACAGCTAGATTAACCAGCTTGAACAAGTTTGGAAATTCTTCTTTATGGTTGTTATGTATGATTTTCCAGAGCTTGTAGGTATTATCTCTTGAATATCTCTACCTCAAATTAAATTTTATTTTATTAACATGAGCTCCACTAAAGTTTCAAATAATGTCCCGATCAAATTTAGTCTGGCAACAATTTATGTTGAGACAAAATATCTCAATATGTAAAGTTGCCTACATGAACCAAGACATGTCACAACAAACACTACAAGACCTCTACCAGCTGCATGACTTATGTCAGAAGTGGCAAGTTTTTTAATAACACATCATGCATACAGATCTCATGACAATGCCAAGTACTTATAATAAAAAAAGGAAATTGACTACAACCCACAACATTTAATATACATTCAACTCCCACTCTTGCCAGCTGTGTTGGGGTAGACCCCAGCATCTGAAATATTTCAAAGAATAAAACGAGTTATCTAGGTTACATGCTACTGCACAACAATTGTACACAGGATTGATTGAAGACAAGCACCAAGACAATACTTTTATGGTTGCTGGTTCAATAATAAGATTAACAATTATCAGCTTTTAAGGTGCTAATGTCTTTTAAAATATAAGCAAGATGTGGTGAAATAGTTTCTTTTCGCTTCAAGAACACAACGCATCTTGTCAAATTATTAATTCCAACTCGTTAATTTGGCACTAAAACCTTATAGTACTTCAAGAAATTGGCAAAATTACTGTAAAATGGTGAGAGCCATGCCAAAACTGCTATATCTGAATCTGTGTGAAGCATTATAGTGGGGTCTAAATGTGGTAGGTCTTCCTATCCCAGTAATTCAGTCAAACATCTCTTTGCACAAATGTTTCTTTTTTGGGGTCTGTTTCAGGTGAGTAAGGCAAGAAGGTTCAGCATTTCTGGGTTGGAATGAAAATCCTTTATGCACAGTTGTTTTGGCAGGCATGGAGACAACAGGATTTTCCTGAAAATTTCAGCCACCTGATTCATGAAACTGATTACTCATGGCGTCTCCCACTCAAGTTCAACAATGACTCAGATTAGCTCACTAACTGAATACCATGGAAATTAGATGGGTTGATGGAAAGGCATATGCATCAGTACTGTTCAAGTTCAGTTACCACCCAGGCTCTTTAATCTGAGACTGGCACGATGAAGGCTGCATAAGATCCTGATGTTCCGCCTCATCACAAAAAGTTCCATTAGGGGTTAATCCCAGTGGGCGCAGGTTTTGACTTTAGACCAAGGGGTGAATGGACCTCATTGTGAATAATTTGAATCCATCTTGATATAAAGTCCTGTGAACACTGAGCCTGACCAAGACATGTCAGACATAAATATGGATTTGATGAGAAACCTGAAAAAAATCCCCCAAAGGCTAGAGATTGTTGGACTTAAATGTTCCCTTGCCTCTGGAAATAACTGACGATAGCAGAGTTGTCAGAAAGAATCAGAATGCCCTTTCCTGATAGCATCTCCTGCCGTGATCAAAAGATATTTGCCATGGCTTCATCTCCAGGATGTTGGTGTGCATGGTGTGCTGCTCAAGAGACAAAGCCCCACAAATGCTTGAAAGGAAGACAGGAGACAGGCACCTTAGCAAATTTTATTTATGGCTGTGCAAACCGGGATTTCAACTGATAGATATGAAGCAGAAATGTCCACTGCACACAAAGAGGTTCTTCCATTTGCTGTGATGGAACCTCATGTAATCTGAAGCATTGATCATTTGGTCCCGTTGGCAAAAGTTCTGCCACCAATGGGATAGAATGAACATCTACAAGGGCCTCATGGATAAGCAGTCCATTAACAAGACCCACAAAACTAAGAAATTCCCATGAAGATGATCTTTAATGTATGTACTTTAGGGAAGTAAACTCAGACCAGAGAGGTTTTGGAGTCCATTTCATGACAAAATGAAGTGCACTGATGGAACAAGATTGGATTTGTTCTTCTTGTTTAGGAATCTGGGCAAAAGTTGAGAAAAATGAGATATTACATCCCTGTATGAAAGGTTGCTCACTGTGCTTTAGGAAAATATCATTCAAGCAATTTAATGTCAGGGACAAGGAGGTTATCAAGTGTGACATGATCCAGTCCACAACTCTTTTCACTCTGGGACCAAAACAGAGACTTGAACTGATAAACAATTGTCTTAAACGTTAACCTCGGGAATTTCTGGAATAATCTGTTTCATGGGAATATGAAGGTGCTCATCATGGAGAACTAAGCTGACTGCAAAAGTCTCAGTAGTGCAATCTATGTTCCGCTTGCTCAGATTGCCAAGGATACCAGATAAAATATGGAACCAATTCCTATGACATTCTGAACCAGTTGTGCTGTATTGTGAAAAAGTTTCTGGTCCATGTGTATGAATGACACAGTATCTGACTTGTACAATTTCTGTGGACACCAGTTGTGGAAAACTGGCATACAAATTTTATACCTGGCTGGAGAGAAATTAGACAGGAGTTCTGGAGAAGAGAAAGGCCTGGTGATGATCAAATCTTAAAGATGTCATTCACAACAATATAATGTCAGTGACTTGACTAGATTTCTGGTACTTAATTCATGGAAGGTTGCGTTTTTCTTGCAGTGAGTCTATATGTGGTCACTGATTCAGCAGGAGCTGTACAATTTTTTTAATGGATCTATGTGGCTTACAAACATACATGTTTGACAGGGCAATAAAGAAGCCCCTGTGAAATTAGCAAAAGCTTAATGTGGGAACAAAATATTTAGTGACAGTAAACCAGGCTGTGAATCCATCCTGGTTAGAAAATGTAATCTCCATGCACTGGATCAGAATATCATTTGAGACTGACAAATGTATGATATATACCTGGATCTCACAATAATTGTAACGGCACATGGTTTACAACCGAGTTTGTGCTGGTAGTGAAACTGGTGCTGGTCTGCATTGCCAATGAAGGTGCAGTATTCAACAATGTGGGAGGCTTTATCACCAATCCAGTGATGGTTGTGCTATTCATATGTGATAAATGCAATGCTGGAAGTGGCGTAACCGTGTGACAGATTGGATACATTGCTGAAACTAGGGCCAAATTTCAAAGATGTCTGGCTGTTGACAATAACTGGAGTGGATAAGATCCCTCATGCCAGGTCTTGAGGCCAGGTAATGGCTAGCAAGGAATATATCACCAAAGCCAATATGGGGTATGCTGTATAGGGTTTGCCAGTAACTACTCATGTGGACACTGTATCTTGTTCGTACTAATCCACTAGTCTGTTCATTTCTTCCATGACTGAAAAGATACTTGTGGCAAATTGATGACAATGAAACTGCAGTTTTGGGAGTGGGTGGGTGGGTGCAGTAACCAATAATGCTGATGGCCTTTTTCTACGTCACTGATTGATAATATTCACATCCTTTTTTACACTGAATCAGGTTCTCTAGCTGGCTGAACTGTCACCCATCTGTTCTCTGTCCACTGAGTGCAAATTTCACAAGCACTGATATAACCAATTCAATGATGCTGAGGGAAGACTCAGCCTTTTGCACATTCACAGAACAAGTTTGACAGCTGCTGCCCAGAGTTATGCCTTCCTCCTCCTCCTGCTCCATCAATTACCACCTACATAATTCCTAAAAGAAAGAACTGGCACCCAATATAGATATTGCAAGTGGGGTGAGTATTTTCACAGAGCTTCAAACTTTTATATTTGCCACATCTAATTATACCCTGTTATCTGTAATTAAAAAGAACTAAATGCATATACAAGCAAAATCAGTCGAGTCTCATGCTATGCTAATAGTTAGGTGGATGTGAAGAAATGTATTAAATTACAGAATTATATAAATCATCTGATTAATAAGAATAAACTGATCATCTGCTTGCAATAAGGTTAAGCACCATATGTACTACTAATACAACAGAGAATGAAGATGCCGCTGGTTAGCTTATTGCACTCACACACACACACACACACATTCCCTTGTGTAAAAAAAATTCCTTGGATTGAGAAAAGGCATAAAATGAAAGGTATCTGCATGGTTTCTTGACTGAGCACACCAATCAGCACAAGTCAAAGTAGTAACTGATGAAGGATGGGATTTGGCACCAATCTTTCTACCCAACTGGCCTCCTTCTTGGCAAGCAGACATTTAGCACTTAAATTGCTAAAACAACTGCAAAGACCCAGTAAACAACTATTCTCACTGGGAGGGCTGGATTTACAAGGTTGAGGAAGAAATTCTAATATGTTATTTCCAGGCAATGCATTTGAAGACTATTTATTTTTTAAACAATTGTGCTTTTCTGTTACTAGCTGGAAAAATCTTATGCAATCAAAAGCTACTTACCTTTTCACTCATAAACCATAAGACACAGAAGGGATAATGGCATTTCCCATGATTATTATGCTTATAAGCTTAAAGTTTAAGCAATACACAAGATATATTTTCATTAGTGTGAAAATTCAATTTGCAAAGTAATGATTTAAAAAAGATTTGTTTAGTGCATCAATCGTCTCTACAAAGTTTTACACTGACACACAGCCACCATTTTGTTGCATCATTCTCCTGAGACAGGTTCTATAAACATGAAATTGGAACTTTTTAAAGATTTTCCTTTATAAAATGAAAGAAGGAGAATTGAAGAACCAGCCCTGGGCACTCTGCAGCATCTGTTGCACTTGGAAGCCCACGCTTTTTGTGTTTATGCTATTGAATAAATAGTTAAACAAATTTCTTTCATATTGGGTGTTGCAAAAATTGTAAATGAAATGAACCTGGTTGAGGATTGTGCAACAAACAACAAAGTATTGCTAAATGGAATATGCACTCGAGATCAGCACAATCATTCATGCACCTGTGACAGTCAGTGCATATATTTTTGGCTACATACAGCTTCTTTGTACTTCAGGACATTAGCTGATTACTCTCTTGCTGCTCCTAGCATTCTGCATCTATCGCAACTTCTATTCAGTTCCAAGAAAAGATAATGTTCATGCATCTATGACAAGCATTTACAGCCAGCTCTTGAGACCATCAGTGTCACAGGGCACCTTAAGACATGTGGTTTCTCTCTATTTATATACAAGCCTTCCTATCTATATCCATTTACCAGCATATCTATTGTGATTTCTGATAACTGTTTATGTGGACCACCTATTGAAATGTTGAACAGATGATTTATTTTCTTCTATAGTACACCGAAGACAAGCAGATACAACCAGCTCTTGAGGCCACAGGTGTCATGACACCTTAAGACATGCGCAGCTTGCTCTCCAGCAGATTCTCTTATTTCTATACTATGACCAAAATCCTAAATACATGCACACAAAAAATTAACCCATGGGTAACATGGTATTTAGGAAGACTGCAAATTCCATGCAGAAGTGTGGTACTCTGCACTTCCACTAACGATATCAAAATTTTAGAAAAAGTCATCCGGGTATCCATCAAGCGCAATGATCGGTTACCCAGGTACCTAATCAAAGAGAAATTATATTAAATGTGAACCTGAAATGCTTTGTTTTTAAGTTCATACATGTCAATCCCCTGAGAAGTATAAGCATAATTATTACTAATATGAGTGGCAAAAAAGTGCAATCTGAGCATAAAAAAGTAATCTATTATATTATATGCCATAATTACATAAAACTCATGAAAAATGTACATTTATTATTGCTACTTACCTGGATCTGCAGTTAGTTAAAATTCTTGTCACAAAATGGCTAACTCCATGTGCATTAGTATGAGAATATAGACACAAAACAAAATGATAAATTATTTATACACAACGTTCCCTTTAACTAGTCCATATCACATGTTTAACTTTCACTGAAAGGTCATAAAGTTGTCCAAAAATTCTGAATGCTTTATTATATTACTGTAGAATTCTTCTTTCAAAATTTGTAAAGTGCTATTGATTTTGTCCTTTTCCCTAATGAAAATTTTTTACAATTTAACAAAATCCCTCTTCTCTAACATTTTTTAGTTATATAACATCCACGAGTCAAATCAATAAAGCCTGTTTCACTTAATATTTAGCACCATGTTTTTTTCAATACAGATTAGTCTGCTATCAAACTATAAAATGAATCTGTGACACTTTGTTTCACATTCAAGAAGCCCGTCTGTTTTCTTAGAAACGTGTCATGTACAGTTACTATAAACAGAAATTAAGGAAACTTTGACATACAAAGCCAATGGTTGCACATGCTGAAAATATAAAATCAGTAGATGAAGGTCTATGATGGATCGATGTCATACGACATGAGCCTTGAACTGTACTCGTTATTATGCGTCTCACTCGCTCTTGATGTCGCTTGATTTAATCTTTGATCTGAACTTGGAAACATGTTGAGGTTTTTGTTTTGTTTTTACATGTACTAGATGGGTACACTATAGCTTATTTTATTACCCAGGTAATTATGAACAGGCAGATACCTGAGTACCCGCTGACACCTTTAACTTCCACAATGACTGCAAGTTATGATTCTATGGCTAGCAAAGATACTAGCCAAGAGATCCATATCAAATGGTCCACTCAAACTTGATGATCTCTTTTATCAAGAGAGCGACACTCTCTTTTGTAAATCCAATATGACAAGTGCAATACTGTTCCACCATAACACTTGTAATCTGGCTAATCATCTTGTATGTATGTATGTATGTATGTATGTGTGTATATATGTATATGTGTGTGTGTGTGTGTGTGTAGATATATATATATATCTCCGCTCTGCATGCTATGTGTGCATTAAATATAAATTCCCAGTATATCTAAAAAGCATCAATGAACTCGTCAAACTTCATGGCCAATTCATTCCAGCATTTTCCTGGTGTCTCTCAACTATGTCACGTATTTCAACTGTTGTAGCGCTTTATAAGAATTTAGAGTAAAATTTTATGTATTGAGCTGAGATGATTTGTTGTTTCAACTGACCAGCTGACTGTTGACACTAAGCAAACCTGCAATGTTGTCAAACAATGCTGTGGAAAGTGAAACTGCCAGGGCCCATTTGCTAACTGGCAGTGGTGACCAGTCTTGAGAATTCTTGTAGTTTTGAATTAACCAGCAATTTAAATGGCATCCTTCAAGTGAGATAAATCCTGCTGGAGTTGTGTACTACCCCATCATGTTGGTTGCTGGCTGTGAGTGCCACCATATTAGTACTGGGGCACCTGAATCAGCTATATCCAGAGATCACACATCCAGAGTACACACAACTGAAGCAAATACAGGATCTTTTCTGTGCATTATCTTTGTACAGCTGAATAAAAACCAATTTCTTCCATGAAGCAGAAGCTTTAATCCCAACCGAATTTAATTCATTGGACAGATAACCAACTGTCCATTTTTCAGGTCTACTGGACCACTGTTGTGGCAAGGCAGCCCAAGACAGCATCAAAATCAGATTGTGTATCCATAATTGGACTGAGGTGGCAGAGATTACTTTCCAGCATAATGCTGCCTTAAAACACATACAATTCATGAATTCATACTGATGAATCAAGAAACAATAATAATAAATCCATTACAAAAAACCCAAACAAAACAAAACAAAACAAAACAAAACAAAAAACCCTTTTAAGATTTAGACACAGTAACCTCAGTTGCTACTGGTTTGTTTCAAGCACAAAAGTTCACAGAGCACTAGAGTGGACTGGGTGACAGACACACGTGCTACTGAATAATAATTACAACTGCTCCCTTATAAATAATCAGCCAAATTATCAATACGTTAATTAGGTCAGAAGAATTCATAGCTGGACTGAAAACATCTATGCAGAATGTAGTTTTGTTGTGTATGCCACATAAACCACACAAATAACAAGAGGCAAGCAAGTGAAAAATTATAGATTTAAATGTGGACTAATGGCTGAAAAATATTTAAGTTCTGTTCAAATGCTTTCAACAAATATTTAAAATGGAAAATTTAGTATTTATTTAAGCCTGAGATACAAAATGATAAAACATACCTCTTCTCTTTCTGGATAAAATTAACTCTTGGCAGAGCTTTTCAAACTCAGGATCTAGCTCGTTCTTGATAATGGAGTAAGCTGTATCTTTCAGTGCACAAGCTCTGTGGCGTATTGACCTACCTAAAAAAATACAAACAATGAAAATAATGGAATAATAAGCAATCTACTCACATAAATAAAACCCTGCTGTTAAGAACAGTCATATCAAAGCCAACAAAACCTTCTATATCAATAACCTAAACTCCAATATATTTGTGTACTGTTGTTGGGCATTCAATCCATCATGTGCGATTGTAATCAATCCAGCATGCCATTTGTTAGAAGTCAGTACTCAAAAAAGAATTCCAAATATTCCTAAATTCTGACACAGTTCTTTTCTTTATTTTCTTTAATGTCAGTAATGCAGATATCTGTGACATATCACTAAGCTGTGCATGGGCTCTGTGATATGACTGCAACAGAACCATTTAAGTTGAAGGAGCTGAAGAGTCTGCTGTTACAATAAAGCTTGCCACTGTTTTAGCTCTGCATTAGCAAAATAAAGCCATAGTTATTAACATATACTTTACTCTATGCAGGAATTATTTCACTTTCTCTTTCCTATACCTTTTGAAAATAACTATGCTTTTTCTTGGAAATCCCTCTTTACCAATGATAATGAGTGGTCTACTTGCAACTTGTTTGTGGCATGGAAACTAGCTCCCTTATTTCTGGCCATGGTAGAGAGGTTACACAATGAGCTTTACAGAATGCCTAAGGCCATTTCACACCTATTGCAATGTACATCTTATGTACAAGTTTAAATCAATACTTGTATATGGTTTTCTGTTAAAACAATTGTTAATGAAGTTTTTTTTAATGTCTTAGCAGAAACTCCTGATGTCAGATTTGGACATTTTATGGTCAAACAAATATGACTGAGGCCTGCAAATTATCTAAATTAAATTTAATTGGCCACATGTCCATGCAATTTCGATTGTTAACAAATACCTGCCCAAAGAATTTTTTGTGATAGTCATAACAAGTAAGAGTTTCTGTATATCTCTGCCTATGTATATTGTCAATCATCAGCTCTAAAAAAAACGTTTGTGGCTGAAATGGTTTTAAGCTGGAAAAATAACACCTACATTCATTGGATTTTTTAGTTTGAATCATCTAAATATTTGCTCAAGATCCAAAAAAAAGTCATTTAATTTAAATTATTTAGTTTGATTTAAGTGACCATGTTCATAATGCATCCAATGTGACATGGTAGGGATGGGGATCAGGTGTCAATACCAAATACAAAGAACAAGGATCGATTTGATAGCTTATTAATAGGGATAAATATTCAAATCCTCTTTGAACACACTCAATGAACATCTGAACAGGAAAATGTAGTATTCATTTGAGCTCTATTCGACATAAAACCAGGAAGGACTGGGCCTGCATGTCAGATCCACAATCAAAACAATAGCTGAAAATTTGTGACCTTAGGTCAAATGGGGAAAGTATGCATGTTGCTGAACGAATTGTCTCATCTTCATAATTATTTATCCAATGTATTAAGAAATCCATCTAGGAGTTTAGTACACATAAACAAATGAAAAAACTTAAACTGAATGAAAATTTTCTCTGTAACCTTGACTCCTAGGTCAAAGGAGCAATGTCATTGAATGAATGGTTCTTGCATCATAATGATTCATCCAAAATTTCAACAAAATCCATCATAAGGTTTAGGAAATAAAAGCAAATAAAAAAAATTCATCAAAACCTAAAACAAAGTTTTGATGACTGACCATGAGATCATAGGAAAAGGGATGAGAGAATGTGTAGAATGAACCATCTTCGTTTCATAATGATTTGTGACAAAAATGAGAATATATCCCAACCTTTTAGGACATGTATGCAAAAGACATTTTTTAACCAAAACCTTAACGAACTCATTGGACAAGTGACTCACATATCACTTTCCACTAAAGTGGGCTTGACAAAAGGGCACAGCTTGTCTACAAATAGTGCAAGTACAATGAACGATCTACATGTATCCCCTAAGATGATGACCATCATGTGGAACAAGTTTCACTGCAATTCACAAAAACTGCAAGAGAATTTGCATTCACAAATTTCTGTCATAACAATTGCAACTATCTCTAAGTCAAAAGTGGCAATAACTTTATGTGTAGACCTTTAGATGATGATGATAATATGGATCAAGTTTCATAGTGATTTTTAAAAACTGTAAGATATGTTACGTTGAAAAGATTCTGCACTGAACTGCTTCCAGTACTAGAGCTCAAAGGACTAAAATGATTGGTCTATATATGCATCTTCAGAAGACGGCCATTTTATGTAGAAAATGTCACAATTCAACAGCATGACAAAATGGGCAATAACTCAAACAAAAGTTCAGGGAGAGAGTGATTTGTTGATAAGTATACCTTTTCAGGTGATAACCATATTATTTACCTAGTTTCATGAGAATCCATGAAAAACTGCAGAAGTTACTGTGCTGAATAGATAGTATGCTAGATGGCTGGATGGAAAGACATAAGAAATATTTATATATCCACCACCTCTATTAAAAGCAGGGTTTAATATCTTTCTGTTAATCATATTTCAAAATATGTTTATGAAACATGCCAACATATTAAAAAATATACATAAAATTATAAGTACAAAGCAGATACCAGGCTGTCTTTTTCTTCTTGAAGAATCACCTCCAAATTCAGAGACCCTGCTTTGTTTATGGCCATTCATGCAGTATGTTATCAACTTTCAACACAACATTTAAAACAAGCAGGGATAGTAGGGCCAGTTTGGAGGAAGTATGGAAAAATATGGAGTCAGATAAAACAATAGAAAAAACATGGGCTGCTGGAAAGAGTGATGTAGGCTTGATTAATTATTAAGTGACACACATTCCATTGTATCCAGTGTCTCACCTGGATCAATGCAATGATATATCCTCTCTTCCCTCGTCTTACTTGCAACAAGTTTAACTTAAACTGTTGCCATGAGATAGGAAACCAGTTTTCATCATAATTACCATGTGAGACAAGTTTTATTTTGTCCCCCTTATTTGATTTGATACAAAAGATTAATTAATGTTGTTGTTGTTGTTGTAGGGTTTAACACCATTTTTCAACAGAAGATAGCCTATAGATGGTGGCCAGTATAAATGGTGGAGTAAGAACCTGAGAAAACCCCGGAAAGAACCACCGACCCATGAGAAGCTATTGGCAAGCCTTCTCACATACCCACATTGGCTGAACCTGAGACTCAAACCCACGCAGACAGAGGTGAGATGGTAATGATCCGTAACGGTTTTCGCTTTAGACCACTCAGCCACTCATGGCCCCACAAATTAATATGATAATACAATGCAAGTGAACTCTGACCTGACTTTAACAAGGCAACCAACACTTCCAAAAAAACATGTATCAAAACACAGTCACAGAACAAAATTAGGTTTTCATGGCAACACTCATGGGATTTGGGGTTTTTATGGTCAACTGACACTTTTCATGTGTTAATAAAAGTGGGCAAATCACACTGATGAGGATTACATGGGAAGTGAATTAAACAATAAAACTGAAACTTGAATTTCACTTCAGAAGACTTATTTAATTGGTATTTATTTCCTTTTAATTGAATATTTCATTATATATAGTTATTTACAGCATACTGAGAATTTTTTTAAAAACAAAATATCCAAGGGATATATCAAGGTGTTATTTACCACTGTTTATCAGAATTTTTGTCACATCTGGCAAATAAAGGACTATTTTGGGGGTATTTTTAATTAAATAATATGGGATCTACAATTACCCTCCCCCTTTAATAACAGATTTATGAGTTACCAGGGCATGCTAAAATGAGAGCAGTGTACATGGTATAGGCATACAAAATCTTGAACTTATCAAATGGATGCAGTTTACACACTCTGTATTCAGATAGCTCCAAGAAATAATGTGCATGTAGATGAAAATATGAATAAGTGCAACAAACTCTGTGGATCCTTGTCTGGATTGTATTCTAGGGCATTGCTACAAATAAGGTCGATGTCCTGCAATAATTCTTTGACACACTGGTATTGGTGTAGATCAATTTTGGACATCATTGTGGACAGATCCATTGGCTTCTTAATAATTTCATAGTAATCAGGCACCTAAAACAAAACAAAACAAAACACAAAAAAACCATTAAGATAATTCTGTACATAATACACGTACATAAAAGAAATAATCACAACTGCTGATCTTTGTGACAGCAACATGATCTGAAGAAATTGGTGCATTGCCACTCACAAATGAAAGCTCTCGGTGTATAGCATTAGAATAGTCAACATAAATTAGTCTGGATTAACCACTATCAAAATTTAAGAGCATTCAGGGCTGCTATTTTTCTTTCTCAATGGCTGGAATAATTGCTTTCTAAGCAGGTCAAGTGATGAGAGGAATGTGGGAAATGTACGAAATTCAATTACTTGGGAGTAAGCATGTTGTTAAACGTTATTATTCTAACAACAATTGTCATGGGGGCATCGTGCTGCAGACAAGCAGCATTATGTCCCATCCAGGCACATTATCCTGACACCAGGCCAATCAGTCCTAACATTAATGCTGAGCACCACGCGAGGTAGCTGCTAGTACCATTTTTATAAGTCCTTGGTATGACTTGGCTGGGGTTCTAACCCGTGACCTCCTGCATCTGAAGCAAACACTCTAACCACTTAGGCAACCCAAGGGGTCAAAAGTGTTATGAATGAATGGCTAAAAATAAGGCACTTGAGCATAAATATTAGATCACAGCGACCTAGTTTTTGTATGGCATAGTTACCATTCCCGAGAGGCATCCTCTTCTTAATTTTCAATAAAGTATGTGAAACTGGTTCCAAAATACTGTGGGAACAATGAACAAATAAATGAATAAACAATGTAGGATGCAATGGAAGTAAATGGGAGATAGTTAACAGCATTTTGGAATATTAAGAAAACAAGAGTTACATGAGGGAACTGATGCTCTACAGGGTCAAAAGAATTTCCAAGAATTCATGAAAAGACCATTCTTCCTTTTAACTATCGAGTGTTGAAACCATCTCTGATATTCTTTAGCGATAACAAGATTTTCAAGATGACAGTAATGCCAGCCTCATAGCTGCCAACCTGGGGTACAAAAAATACTGACTGCTTATGACAAAATACTGATTTTCAGGAACAAATACTGATTTTTTAAATATTAATGCATAAGTAACTTTTTACAACACCTACAACTATCCGTAAAGTAGGACAGTACCGTCCTTAATTATTTAATGTCAAAGATGCACGTATTGCACTCTTGCACCTTCTGAATGGGCACCCTGTTCCATTCGGGTGCCCATTTAGAAGGTGCAAGAGTGCAACACACACTCAGGCACAGGCTGTTTTTATGAGCCTTTTTCACACCAGTTTATTTTCTTTTTTCAATCATTATTGATTCCAATGTACCATCTTTCATTGATGATCTGAATTCTGTGTATTTTCTTACTAACTATTTTCATTTTTTCACATGAGTAATCCTTTGCAATTTTACTGTCAGGACGACGTGCAAAATAAATTGCCAGCAACACCAGTAAATGAAAGATTCATTTCTAAAAGAAATTTAATAAACCGAATTTTGATCTAAGTACATCAAGGTTATCTCTGGGGTTTTTTATATGCTGTAAGTTTAGGTTGAGTTGTGTATGATGAAGCAACAAGCTGATATTTATTAGCCTTTTCGTGCTCTTGTATTTCATGGGTGCCTCCATGAACAATATCGAAATCACATTACACAATTTGCAAAACGTAAAGCTTTCTCCTTTACTAGATGGTTTCAAAATCTAAACAAGACAGCGCAACTGTCCTTCCAGTTCTGTTTTCTTGTCTTTCCTGGAGAAAATTCTGAATATTCTGCTTTCCTATTCAACATGATTAGAAGCTGAATATTACGAAGATGAGATACAGTGATATCAGTAACTGTTTGCGAAATCCAAT
This sequence comes from Megalonaias nervosa, assembly GCA_016617855.1. Classification (NCBI taxonomy): domain Eukaryota; kingdom Metazoa; phylum Mollusca; class Bivalvia; order Unionida; family Unionidae; genus Megalonaias; species Megalonaias nervosa. The sequence goes on from JAECUM010001554.1 coordinate 316,729, forward strand.
CATATTGTAGAACTGTATTCCTATATACATGCGATACATTTCTATCAGAATGGAACCGAGTGCCCATTCTAAACTGAAAATTGCAAGGAAATTTTTTATTATTTTTTAAAATTATAGAACGTATTTTTTGCAAAAAAAACCATACACCTGTATTCAGATCCAAAATACAGGGCAAATATGGAAAGAAACGGGACACTTGACAGCTATGTGGCCTTATTGGTTGTCAGATTGTTACCATTTTCATTTGGACAAAGTAGACATCATTAGAAGTCTTTTGATCAAAATCCCATGTCATGATGATCATGCATTCATGCAGAGCAGTGAAACATGATTTTCACGACAACATATTGGATGTACAATTGGCACTATTCTGATTTTGGACGAACTGGGTATCATAAGAAGTCTACTGTGAAAACATTTTGATAGAGCTATTTGGAAAAATTAAATCACGATAGCCACCACTGTGGTCGAGAGGGTAGTCATTTTCATTTAGGAACTCTGCTGATGAAAACCCCATGCAAAAATGACTTTGCCTTTAAAAGGAGTAGCTAAAACAAGATTTTCAAGATAGCCACATATTGGACATCAGATCAGCACCATTTTAATTTAAGACCAATAAAACATTACAAGAAGTCTTTTAGTGAAACTCTATGACAGTATGACCATTCATGCAGGAGAAGTACCAACAGCATGATTTTCAAGCTGGCCACTGTGGCAACCATATCAGACCACTGAAGTCTTTTGCTGAAAACTCTATATCAATATATCTTCCATTAGGAGCAATGACAAAATTTTTATGATGACTGCCAAGGTGACTAAATTGGAAATCAGATCGGCACCATTTTAATTTAAGATCAACAAAACATTATACGAAGTCTTTCAGTGAAAACTCTATGGTGATATGACCACCCATTCAGGAGATGTAGTGACAAGATTTTCAAGATGGCTGCGATGGTGACTCTACTGGACTTTCAGACTAGCAATATTTTCATTAGGATCAAGTAGATATCATATGTCTTTAGTTTAAACCTCATGCTGATACAACTATTCATTCAGAAGGAGCAGCAATAACAAGATTTTCACAATGGCTGCAATGATGGCCACACTGAATTTGTGAGAAGCGTCATTTGATTTAGGGCCAACTAGATCATTAGATTAATGTGTATAAAGTCTCAAGGCAATCCTCCAAGTAGCAACAGCAAACTTGTTCTAATGGATAGAAAAGGCAACAGACCATCCCATAAGCTTCTCTTGTTTATGACCAGTAGAACTCATAAAATTGCAGAAAAATATGTTTTTAATATCATATGAAATAACTTATTTTTGTGCTTGATATTGGACACAGTTTGGAAACTGGAATTAAAATAATAAATTCGATTAAATAAAACAGAAAGCTCAGAGATGTTTATAAATGAACCATGCATTCAAAAACTGATGGTTTGTTGTGACATGTTTGTTATTGTGTAAAGGTCAAAACAGTTTTATTTGGGTATTCGAAAAAAATAATTATCTCCACCATTTTCCCCATAAATTAAAATTTCTCCAAAATAATGAGGAATTAAATCAAATATTTATTTTATTCAGGCTGTGCGCATTGTCACCCCAAAACTAATGTCTAGAAAGTTGACAGGTATGTACTGCTTATTTCAGGAATGTGCTTTAGTAAAGATCCAGGACTGATACAAAAAGGGCTGCAACTCATTCTAAAATGGAGTATGATAAGCCAAACTGTACAAGACAGTTCATCTACTAAATGTCACTATATTTTGTCCAAGCACTGCCCAGCTATGCTGTTTACAACAGATAATGATAGATAAAAAGGTCTGAAATAGGTGATTACAATAGGACTCCCACATCACAGTGTAAGCCCTTGAAAACTTTGATTTTGATGTAATCTTACATCTTCAATGTCCACTGGTTTAGTGAAAATAGCAAACTTTCTGTCCCTGCCTAGTTTATTGAGGACATCTCTGATAAATAAGCGGAGTTCCCTGAGTGTTCCTTCTTCCTGTTCATATAGGATTTCCATCTCCCTGTCAGTCAGTTTGCGTGGCTCTGGAGGAGGTGCTTTTGGCAAGACTTCTAACACTCGCTGAGCTGAAAACATTCAAAATATTTTTATAAATATATAGATTGTCAAGGAGCACAAGCAGGCATTTGTATTTTAATATACCATCTACAGATTTCATTTCTTTATTGATTATGAATGTTATCACCCTATCTTTGACCGACTGATCACTGGAATACTTATCATTTGGTTTTGGTTTTGTGGTTTTAATGCCATTATTCAGCACACACTAGGCTATAAATGCCTGCCAGTATATCTTGCAAAGGAAGAGCACAGAATGACCCACTGACCCATGGGAAGCTACTGGCAAGCTTTCTTACATATCCTTGCTGGACGAACATGAGACTCAAAAATATGTGGACAGAGGAGAGATATGAGTGATCAGTAATGGTAAATGTCTTAGACCATTCAGCCATCTGAATTCTAATGACTTGATAAAATGGGACTAAAGACAATTCACCGCTACAATTACTTGATAGAAATACTTTCAAATTATGCTTGTGTACTTTAAACATGCAAAATGCTGCAGACCAAAATCACACGGCATGAAAATCTAATCAGGTGAGATATATATCTATACACACATCATGACCAAATTTCATTCATCTCAAGTGGCTTTTACTAAATTGTGCAAATATTCCAGTTGCTTTAACAGATTAAACTGACTCCATGCCTAGTCTGTTTAACCTCTCAACAATGTTTATCAAAGGTTAGATAAAAATGCTTTGCAGGTACAAGTAAGTGGAAACTTGATCCTGTCCAGTATATGGGAATGGTTATGACCGGCACATATTTTACAACTTAACAAAATTGTAATGGGTGGTGCTTATCCTAACACTAGCTCCAGCAAGGGGGATAAATTTTGGAAACAGCTTAATCAACATATGCATATTTTTTAAAAATGCCACAAAATGACAAATGGAAAGACTGATAATGGTACATAAACACAAGAACTGGGATGAAATAATCAGCTAAAACACAGAAATTGTTGCAAAAGACACCTGATTTAGCAAACGTATTGAGTGCCCAAAAGCATGTGTGCATGCCACACAAAGCCCAAGGAAAAGAAGGGCATCAGTTTGGGACTATTTTGGGGAATAAAGAGTAGACATGTTGATTCAGGTCAAAATTAGTCTGCTGGTCTGATAGGTCCTCACAGTGATCTGTAACTCTCTCTCTCTCATATGATGTAGGTGTATGAAACATGGTGTGACAGCCATTGACAATAAAATGAGACTTTTTCTTGAAAAGCCAGAGAAAAAGATTAGCAAGCAGATGAAACAAGGCTTGCAGGGGGATCATTCTGATTTTGTTCTATTGTTCTAGAACCTGAAAATGTTCCACTTCTCCCCTACACACACACACATTCTTCAAAGAAGTGGACCTTTTAACTTGTGCTATCGTCTCCACATACAAAATGATGAATTCCGTTCTGTGCAAGGGTCTCCTGACAAGTGCCAGGTATGCAGATGGAGCCAGTCCAGGCAGACATGCAAACCTGTGAGCAAAATGAGCACATTTGGCATTCCTTGGAGAAAACATAAAAGCTATTGAAACTGAAGAATTGTAAATGATATATGTGAAATCTGGACTAGTCCAATGCATATGAATAGGTAACTAAACAGTCTCAAGTCATGCTTTGAAATTGGAATTGTTTACTAACAGATAGACATAGCAATAACTATATTCACCCATATTACAAGGGGATTAAAAAGGATGCTAAAATCATGAAATTTATGAAAATTTTTATGAAAAATACTTTTAACGTGACTTGTAGAAGAATAGCATTCTAAATGATTAAATGAATGAAAAAAATCTTATTTGAAAAATGACAGTTGAATGAACTACCTCAAATGCATCAGCATCGAAGAAAGAGCTATTCAAATAGTATAAATATAAATAGCTACATGTCTGTTTTTGTAATAAATGATTATTCTGTAACAAAATCAAATTTTCATGTGTGTGTGTGTGTGTGTGTGTTTGTGTGTGTGAGTTGCAAAGCCTACCTACCAGATTGCCTTTTATGGGAAGGAGGTTTGGTTGCCTGATTCAACAGAAGATCTCCAAAATACTGTTGTCTTGCCTGACGAATTGGATTTGTCATGTGAACCACTTCACCTGCACTTATTTCAAATAGTTCCTGTAGCTGGAAAAGATTAAGCTAAGGTTAAGCTTAATTAATAGCCTTCTACATGAATAACTTATATATCTTCACAGAAAACATTTTGACATTTTGACATTTGCCTTTTTGATAGCAAAATCAATAGGTTTCTTCCCTACCCTACTGCAAGCTATCCACTAACTCTGGGTCAGATCAGTGATGTATACTGTGTAGAAACCATTTTTCTTCTTTCACTCAGCACCCTCAACTTTTGACCATGTCACACCAAGATCAATAGGCTTCTTCCTTAACCTATGGGCAATCCATCTACAAAGTTTTGTCTCAGTGTGTCCTGTATTACAAGTGTCATCATGAAGAAACCAATCTTTTTATTATTTCAGTCAATGCCTGTACCAATCCCAGCCATCACACCACTGTCCATGTAGGTTCGAGTCTTGGCCACACCCTATGTGAGAAAACTTGTCATCAGCTTCCTTTGGGTCTATGGTTCACCCCTGGGTTTCTCCATCTTCTTCCTCCAACAGTCATACTGGCCATCATGTATCATGCTGAACAATGGCTTCAAGCCCATGACAACAGTCACAGTGACCATGACCTCTGGATTCCAAAATCAACAGGGCTCTTCCTTACACCAAATGTACCATATATACTCGTGTATAAGCTGAATAATTTTGGAAAAAAATAAACATAAAAATAAGATTTTTTGTTGACTACCATAATAGCTGTAAATCTTGGGACATGAAAAAAATAATTTTTTCTGTGTCCGATGACATATATGCATGTAAAAAAAAAAATCAATTCTCGGTGTCCCAACACTTACTAAACTTTTTTAACTAATATGATTGCTTTTGTTATCATTTTACACCTGCATCTTTTCTGACTTCTCCAACATGAAATTAAATAAAGGTAAATAAAGACTTCATTATTCACAGGCCAGTTTGAGTTTACCTGGGAGATCAGGCTGTACTATAATTTACAGTACTTGCACAGTGCAAATCGTGCCTAGCATCACTTTAATCCTTGTTTATTCCCAAATATATCTGATGCATGTTTAGCTTTATACATTGTTTCGACCAAATTGCATTCTTCCAGATAACACTTCAGCTAGTTGGTAACAGCTGATCCATGTGCTCACGAGTTATTCTTTTTCAATGATATAAGCGATGCTACAAATTAAGGTAATCATTATGAAAAGATACACACGTTCAATTGTTCAAGGCACATAACCAACATAACTGTTACATGTTCACAAAAGAATGGTAAATAATAAAGGCTAAAATTATGAATATAGATCAATTAAGATCATCATCAATCTATTTTACTTTTGTTTTCTGACTCAACAAAATCATAATTTTCCACACAATGGAAAGCTGGATGTTTTGGTGTCTCCTTTGCTTATAACTGGCGGATTTGTCTTTTGTCATCCGACATCAATACAGGTCAGTTTATCATTAAAACCCTCTAACTGGCCTGGGTTAAGAGGGAACCAGTACTCTAAAGTGTAATTGCCTTTCACTCCACAATATTAGCACGATTACTGTAGTTTTGTAAAACGGGTGTAAGGTCGCTTACATCGAAGCAAACTACAACTCAGTTTTTACGGTAGTAGCATAATTTTCTAAGCATTATTTCTGAACTTTCATTATTGTAGTTTGGAGATATCATTAAAGTTTAGTGCAGTGGTCCCCATGATTCAAATCCAAGGAATGTACTTCATTCAGCGGAATGTACTTCATTCAGTGTATGTCCAAACCTGCACAGTACATGTGGTCGCACCATTATGTAAATATTCTCACTATCCTAACTGTGAGCATTGAATCAAACCCTACTGTTGTTCGTTATTTTCATACTGGGATGACATATTATTGAGTTAGGTATTTACAATTTCAAGCCAAAATAAAAACATAATTACTGGTGCACTGATATAAAAAGTCCAATGCAATAACACCTAACAAACAATAATCA